>WOGM01000141.1:0-16347 GCA_015342125.1 Leptinotarsa haldemani | reverse complement strand
GAATGCCGTATGAGTTTAACTTTGACAACAAAGCATTATGATTGACGCAGTCGAATGCCCTGCTGAGATCACAAAAAATCCCAACAGGACACTTGCCTGCCTCCAAATATTTAAACAGTGTATCGAAAAAAGAAATTACTGCAGTACTGGTAGATCTATTAACTCGAAAACCGTGTTGATGATCCGTCAAGAGTTTGCAGAAATGTATAGTGAATCGCACCAGCCGCTGACTACCATACAGTAACCATGGTATTTTTTGGTGGGTTTTCGCCTTTGGGAAATGTCTGGGTGGCTAATCTGTATCCAACCACTATCCTCAACGTCTACTGTTGTCGTAGAGAATCCACTTTCCAACACACGTGACGATCTGATCCAAAAATGGATCGTTTCGGTTGCGCAAAAGCAAAGAAGAACAGACTTCGAAACGTGGCAATTTCTGTCGATCATTCAAATCGTGGGACACCCAATTTTCAAGATTCTCGTCCTTCCCAATACGTTTCAAACCATCAAAACTGCATGGTGGCTGACGCCCAGTTCTTCCGCCATCCCACACACCGTTTGTGCCAGTCACACCTCCAGGGTCCTCGAATCCTCCACCTGGATTACTGTAGGTCGATTACTTTGAGGCTTGAATCTCCGGAACGAAGTTTCGCAAAGAAATGTCGAGTAAAGTAATCAACACTGTCATTGCGAAATGTCTGGTTGATTTTTCGGGCTTTTTCGGTACCGTTTTGGTTCAATTTGAATTAGTAAATTAAAATTGTTCGAAAATCGCTTAGCGTCATCAAATAGAAAAGAACTAAAAAGAGGCTAGAAATTTAAAATTAAGAAAGAAATTAACAGCGTCAATTTATAAATCACAAAACTCTCTATCGATTATTCATCGTGAAATTCAGTACTGTTTCTTGAGGTATTTCTCATTTCTGTGTTGTTTTTGTATTATTCTTCAGAAACTATTAACAATGAAACTTTTTATAGAACGTTAAACATCAAAACACAAAAATTGTTTCAGGTTTACTTCTGCCAAAACCCCACATTTTATAGAATCTTTATTGATTAAACAACCAAATTTCAAAAAGTACTGTGATACAAATAATACAATTTATTCCGGGTTGATTCTTTAATAAGTCATCAAGTCGATTCCAATCAGTTAGCATTTGTATTATACAAGCAAAAACCACGTGCAGTGCTATCATCCGATAATATATTTGTCATGTAGTTATGACGACAGATTATCATAATTGAAACATGAATCTCAAATTTCACTGAGTCACGTAGAAATTTAATCTTACCCACGAGTTTAATACCAAGCCGTCTGAGCCATCTTACTGGATACTTATAATTGGCCGATATCAATACAGGTAGTACCAAACAGGAGTACGTGGCCAAACACCAACCTCCAAGGCTAAAAAGCAACGGAGCATGTCCTCTTGAACAGTATGGGAGAAGAAACAGAACTGACAGAAGACAAACTGAAAAAAAAAACAATCAGTTTTACAAAAATGCGTAGTATGCATTTTGAAAGCGGATACTAGTTTCACTCGATTTATTTCGAAATTTCTGTAGCAAACTCCGGTTTGATCCAAAGGTAAGTTAATAAAAAAATGAATTGTACAGATGAATTAGATCTGAACACCAAAATTCTAGTACGTTTGCTATTCAAACACGCCCAAACAAATTTGGATGAAAATTGGCACATGGATGGCTCAACGACTGTTATCACTTCAAGTTAACCCCATTATAACATCCCCAAATATATAAATCATCTTATGTTAGTCTCCAACGTGGACAGTCCAGTTGATCTGGTTGCAGTTCTGGTTTTTAAAAGTGGTTTTCCCAATACAAAAATACGTTTCATCCTGCATAATACTTTTTGGAAATGGAAGGTTTTGGCTTTCTACGAGGTCTGTTGAAAAAATTAAGTAAATTTTCATTTTTCTCAAAGAATATTTATTTATCCATCAATTTACATTCCTTTAAAGTAGACCCACTCAGATATAATACACTTGTGTTCTGATATGCAATTTTTGGTGAGATGCTGTCCTTTCTTGGGTTTCTTCAATCATGGGAACAGGAAATAGCAGGTAGACAAATCTGGTGAATACGGTGACTGAAGCATGATTGCGGTGTTGTTTTTAGCTAAAAAACCACGAACACGCAATGAAGAGTGCAACACGATCTCATTACATTTGGTTTTTGGTGCTTTGTAAATGAATCGTTTTATCTTGTTTTTAAACATGTCGAAGTTCGTTATTTCTTCAATATGGTCAGGAATAAAATTGAACGCCTTGGGTGCTATATAAAAAAATGTTCGCTGACAAACAGAATTGCTCATATGTGGAAAAACATAATGGTGTCTTTGTCGGGTACCATAACTATGCGTAGGTAAACTGGCGTGATTTTTTATTTTTTTATATTTCAATATAACATTCAAACAATATAGTTGCCTCATGTTCAGTATCCCGCATTCCTTATACATATAAAAGATCTGTAGAATATCGGTGAGGTTTTTCTAAAATCAACTCCAGGAATCTGTTTTGGATAATCTCTAGTGGTTTGATGTGTGTTCGTAGTGCCTCACCCTAAGCTACTATGCCGTAACGTAAGTGACTGAATTAATGAAGGATGCTCTGTAGTTTTTTGATGACATACAGAATGTGATTTTTCAATTTCTAATTACTATCAATGGTTACACTTGGGTATTTGATTTGTCTCACAGGTAATATTGATAAACTTTGGTTTTGTGAAGTAATGATTGCAAGATTGTTAAAATGCGGTCTACTTACATTATTGCAACTGATAGGTAGTTAATTGCTTTTTTCAAGTTAACCGTTGGTAATTTATGTTCGAACCAGTTCTTTACTAGTGAAAAATCAGCCTTAGCTTTATTTCTTAGTATGTCCCAGTTTTCAGCATCGTACACTATTGCTGTGTCATCGGCAAATCCAATCATTTCGCCACTGCTATTCAACGAGAACAAACTATCTATATCTTTATTGAAAGAAAGAAACCCCAGAATACCACCTTGAGGTACAGCACATTCAATAGTTTCTTTCTGACTGAGGATATTGTCTACCTTTCACATAATTTCAGGTTTTCATTCCTAATACCAATGTCTTCTAATGTTTGCAGAAGTGGGACGTGACTCACAGTGTTTGATAGGCCTATGAAAACATAGATAGGACTTGTTCTCATTCAAAGCATTATTTAGTTTCGTGGTTAGGGCTAGGATTGCATCTTCTGTTGATGTGTTTTCTTTAAAACCAAACTGTTGTCAGAAACAATTTTATATTTTTCAATTTACGTAGTCAACCTTCATCAATTTCTCGAATATACCCATGATTCGTCACCAGTTATGATCTGCAATACTCTTCTCGATGCGTGAATTAATAAATGAATTGCTATCTTCGGGAGATTAAGAAAATCAGATGACAGTTTTCAAATTATTACAGTTGTCAAAATACTTTTCTTTCCATAACTGATGAAGGAACGTTTTTCTACAGATGATATACCATGTGCTACTTCTCTCATCGCTTCCATACGTTCAAAACGAAAGATTTCTCACCCAGTGAGAAATATCCGCCATTACACTGAGGAATAATTTATCGCCGTTATCAGGATAACCCAAGTCAGTCATGAATTGTTAATGTCAGATTGCAATATCCAAGTATCCCATTGTCGGCGTTTCCATAATAACAAAACCGAAGCACTGCATAATTGTTGCTGTCAACTTAACCAACGAAAATACTTATATCGACAACTCCAGAGCTAAAATGAAAATTTCAAAAAGTATAGTAGAATCCGTTCAGCCTCCAGCGCCATTAGAACCTGAACAGAACAATATGTGGAAGCTCAATACGTTTCCCCATCAACTTCAACTTCGACCGCAGCTAATATTTCAATTACCGAAAACAAAACAACCTACCAGGAATCACTTATTATATTATTATATATTTATTTTAATTTTCAATATTTGAAAACAACGCAACCGTAGAAAAAATACAGTGTACAATGCGTGAGATGTGAAATGCGTGACATATCCCACTCGCTTGATTTGCGGCACTCGCCTTCGGCTCGCCTGCGCTCGTGAGAAATATGTCGTTTTCTCACTTGTTGTACAATGAACTATTTTCTCGTCAACAACTCTGGAAGGAAATTACAGTATTGGTTTTCTCTATCATATTTTTTGAAGTCAATGAAAAATAAATATTCATAAGCGTTATAATATCTTGTTTCAACCAAATTTCTATGAAAATTTGCATATTTTAGATGTCTCGATTATAACAGAATGCAAAGCAAAAGTATGAACCTTCTTCAGTCATTGTTTTGCATATTTTCTGTCAATAAACACAACTTTTGGGAAATATTTCAATAATATGTTCAAAAAAAATTGTATGAATTACGTTGGTATTGATTTAATGACATCAAGTATCAATAAAAATCTGATTTATTCTTGAATTAGAGATTTATTTCATTCAGTGAGTTGAAAAGATTTCATAAATTATACGCATTCTTTAGTGCTGCATTAGGAGCTTGAATGGAGTTGAAATTAAATTAGTATTTTTGAATTTTCAGTACAGAAATTATTTACTCTAATACGAATTTGTATCCAAGAATTTTTATTGCATGAATATTGAAAACTATTTGATTTCTCAACCTTACGGAAACTGAAAAAACTAGTGAAAACATATCTCAAGGCAAAATACTTCACATATCATTTGTTACATTCAGTGTCACTTTCAGAAAATAAGTCTCGTTTGGAATTTTTCGAACAAAATAGAACCATTAATCAGATATATCCAAAAACAGCTTTCATTTTTGTTTCTGGTTCATTGGAAAAATAACCTCGATAGTAGTTTGTTTATCTCCAGACATTTCATGAAATCGTGGCATCTATTCATGCATGGTCCATTAAAATTAGAACCAGAATTAGAACTAACAAATACCCTATTCATAGAAGCCAGTGATATAAATGGAGGGCATTATCCAATTTAGGACTTCTTATTAGATTCGATTCACATTAGTTGTTATTTGTTGTTTCATAAAACTATGTCGAGACCTGTATAAAAGGTCTTTTAAAATATCTGAAAGTGCATTTGCACCCAAGTAGAGGTAACACAATTTAAGACATATAATTCAATAACTGTTCAATTGAGGCACTCATTTTCTAAATTATCACGGAAATGGATTTGTCTGAATACTGGAATTATTTTTGGCAAAAAAAGGAATTTCCATTGATTTTTTGAAATAATCCGTTGACCAGAAATTCTTATATGAGAAAATTATTATTATTCTCAATAGATTGTAGTTCTTCAACAATTGCATTAGCAAATACCATATATTCGGGAAACATATGAGGTGAGTTCAAAAAATAAGGTGAATTTTCATTTTTATCAAAAATATTTATTTATTCATCAATTTCTATTCCGTCCCATTCTGAGGAACCCCCCTCAGAGTGCCAGCGTCTTTTCCTATCCTCGATACAGTTCTGACATCCACATTAGTCTTCAAGCTCTCTCAGTAATTCGGTTTTTATCCCCTCAATCGTTGCTGTCCTTTCATGAGCCTCTTCAATCTTGGTAACAGAAAAGTCGCAGGAGGCCAAATCTAGGGAATACGGTGGCTGAGGCATGATTGCCGTGTTGCTTTTACCAAAAAATTACGAACAAGGGATGACTTCCTTCCGGAAGAAGGAAATATTGAGAGAAGATAGTTGTCGGTTCATAGATGGATCATAAACACCTTCCGCTAACTGGTGTAGGTGTTTTCAGTCGCATCTCATACACAACCTCAGACACAAGTCAATAAAAATATTCTCGGACAGTCAAGTAGCGTTGGGAGCTCTTGGCTTCTACCGAGCAACGTCTAAATTTGTAGCAAATTGTCAAAAACGACTCTCCTCGATAGTAAGACGCAACAGATTGTCTCTGGTCTGTATTCCTGGCCATACTGGCTAGAAAGGCAATGAGGCTTCTGACTCCCTTGCAAAAGAGGGTACTGCAAGCGGCTTCATCAGACCAGAACCTGTCATTGGTATCGCTTTACGTACAAAGATAGCAAAAATATTTATGAACTTCTGGCGGAATCTTCCAGGATTGGCTCAATCCAAGGCGTTTATTCACCCTTCAAAGCTTGATCCCAAACAGTTGTTGGACTACGGTAGGGATGTACTACGATATCTAACAGGCCTTTTCATAGGTCACTGTCACTTGAATCATCATATGCAGAAACTCGGACTGTCGGAAGACAGTGTATGTCGCCTCTGTTTGGAAAATGATGAAACAGCAAATCACATAATTTGTGCCTGCCCTGCTGGGTACTGAATCAGGTTTTCAGAGTTTAGCAGAGCCGTCCTCTGAACTGAAACACCACTCACCATACAAAATAATCGGCTTCGTTAAGAAGCTGAGTTTATTTGGTTGAGTGTGAATAGTTGTGACCCACAATAAACCTTTGCGGGGAGCGGTGGAGGGTCGAATAGATCCATTCACTTCGGACCTTACCTAACCTAACCTTATTTACCGTACCATGTGGCAATAACTCCTGATACACTACGCCACGGTAATTGAAGAACACAGTGAGTAGAACCTTGACATTTGATCGAACTTGGCGTACTCTTTAGAGTCTTTCATTAGACGCTTTCTATCTTTGAATTTAAGTATAACAAAGTGTGTGTTCGACTGATGACCTATTTATTCGGTAGAAATTAATATTGAATATAGGATAAAGGAAATAACTTTTGTTTGATTTCTACTAAGTTTTTTTATTTGTTACGACCGGTTTTAGTTTGTTAAACCATTTTTACGAAACCAATAAAAACAGTAGAAATCAGTTATTTCTTTTATCCTATATTCTGTGTGAGATATCTTTGAAATGTTTCATTCGTTTGAAAGACCTCTTGATGCCATTATATGTGGAATGTAACATCATTCAAATGTCTGACACGACTTCTCTGGGTGGAACGCATTCGAAACGTCCAATTTTCCAACTCTGGCGCATAAATCAGGCTAAATTTGACCGATGGCATGGGTTATATTGGCTTTTGGCTTTCAGGACTACTGTGGTTTGTGGCTCATTCGCATACACCCGCAACTTGAGGTAAACATCACAAAGAAAAAGTCCAACGGGGTCAAATCGCACGACCTCGGTGGCTAGTTCACATCACCTCCACGAGAGATGTCTATGGCCTCAAATCGTGCAGAATATCCAATGTGGCATGAACTGTGTGGTACGTAGCGCCTTCCTGTTGAAACTACATGTCGTTGGTGTACAGATCATCCAATTCAGGCCAAAAAGTTCGTAATCAACGACCTCACAAACAGCGGTGGAGTTTTCGGCAAATCTTTTTCTCCGTTTTCTTCGGCGTACGGGTGTTGATCGATCGTTTTCTGAACCGATGAACTCAAATTTATCTACCACAATGCGAATACTACTCTCAGTAGGACGATTATGACGAAGTGCGCGGTACAATGTCCGAACAAAACACCCATTTTGTTAAAATAATTTTATTATTTGCACGTGTTGTTGAATGTTATATCCATTTATAGTACCTAATTTGGCAAAACAGACTGAATTAACGCCAACTAATTTTACAGATGTAGCTTCAACAATATAATCGTTATCAATTATCAAAGTTCAAAGTCCTTGTTGGAATAAGACTCTATAGAATCGAAATGTTTATTGATTAGATTAGATTAGATTGTCAGGGAGCTAACCCATGATCTGATTCACTGCGACCTTTTCAGATTTATTGTGATGCTCCTTGGTTGTTAGAGCTTATTGTCTAGCTTGATCTCTTTGATGAGACTCCAAAGCCTTGACACTGACCTTTTCATATAGCTGGCAGCCTCTGGTTTCACTTTCCTGCATCTTGCGAGTCTCAGCCTTGGTATCGCTTCGCATTTACAGAGTACGAGCAGTGCGGTTTCTACCTCTTCTTGACAGAACCTGCATTGGGTTTCTTCTGTCAGATCCATGTTGCTCTTATGTTTCCTGAGTTGGCTATGTCCCGTTAGTAGACCCACCACTAACTTTACAACCATACGGTTGTGGTTTAACAGGTCTTCCGTGAATCTGGGCGATGGTTTCTTTATGAACTCTTCCGCCTGTCTGTCGGAGAAAAATGGCAATGGTTTTATTTATGACCTTCTGCCTGTTTATTTCTTCTAAATGTCCCCTTTTGTCTTCACTTTTCTTTTCTTTCTTCTTTTGACTTGACAAACATGACCGATTCTTTGGTCTTGTGACCAAGAGAAAAATCCGCCCTTGTCACGTTAGAGACTAGAGGCAAGAACCTTTTATATCAGTGACAACACCTTCTATAATCAATATGTATCCGTATACGGCATCTTTGTTTTGAAATTACTGCGTTGTGTATAGTTCCGTCACCGAATTAACATCAATTCACTGGTTTCAGAAGTTTAAAGTATTTAGAATGTGAAGACAAACGTTCATCACCAATTACATTATTTCATAATCATATGGAAACATTTCAAATTCAAGGAAGTAACTAACAGGTTTCTGATGAATCTGAGAGCCTCACTACTAACCAAGGGGAAACAACAAATTCCGTATTAAAGTAAAATTAAAAAAACAAAGAAGAATGGAACATCTCTGTGAGCTGAAAATTAATTTTTATCATGCTAGTTTTCTCTAGAATTTTCTGTTATTTTGATCAAGATGACCCATTCTTCCGTCTTGTTGTTCAATTCCTCAGTAATAAAATATAAGCAACTTGAAATTAATCATTTCAGTAGCTTGTGCCAAATAACATTTCACACACGAGTTATGATTATACAGTTCAGAAAACCAAGCTCACATTTATGAAATTTACTGAAATGCTGAATACCATAACTAACAGAGCACGATATATACTCATTTTGGAACGCCATACCTTCATTTCCGTTGAAACTAAGACTACTTTTCAAGAAATCGTGCGTTATATACTCTTGCAGAATGGTTAACAAAATATCCTCCTAAAAACGATTGACACAGAGGAAATTGTTACTTTGTTGACAAGCTCAATTAATTTTTTTTCAAAACGCAACCCTCTCTTGACACCTAATTTCTGTTCTCACCAGAACAAAGAATACTGTCGGTGAATTTTATTAGTTCGGACTCCCATTTCTGATTTAATATAATATAAAATTCTTTGAAATTCTTTAATATAATATAAAATTCATTGAAATCCCTGAAGGATCAATAACATTATAATGAATAGTTGAAAATAATAATTATATCAAGCATAAAAATACAAACAACAATTCAAAATTGTAAAGAAATTAGAAAATTTCAAGCCAAGTTTTTTCACGACGTATCCATAATCATTTTTGGGTGATAACTGAACTCATTCCCTCTAGAGATGACTATTTATAGGTCATTCGAGTGATTCCACCTATCTCCTCTTCCCTCGCACCGCTTCACCGATTTAGTGGGATCTGACCGTTTTGCGGAAGTTGACCGTTTTCGGCTTGATTATGGGTTTCCATATGTTGCGTATCTCCACACTAGCTTGGCTCTATACGGTTTTTTTGAATTTCCTCCTAAACCAGTGTTCCTTCTTGTTGATCTCAGCTTGGGATCACTTGATGTTAATGAGTCCAGATTTGCTGGTTGTTTACTGGTGTGTTTCTTGTACTCGGAAATACAGACTTTCAATGGCCTCTTGCTTCCACCGATAAAGGATTTTCCGCACTCGCAAGGTATCCGGTAAATGCAATCCTTAAAATCGCAGTCCGCGTTTGACAGCTTGGTTTTCGCGAGGCTGCTACGGATAGTGTTTCCGGATCTGAAGTAGGCGCTTTAGATGTTGTACTTGGATCCAATTCTTCCTATCCTTTCCGACAATCCTCTGATAGAGCGAAGTGCAACCACTGGTTGTAACGGTTACTCTTCCTTGCGAAGCTCTTGCTGTCTTTCAGCCAAGGTCTGTTCCACCATACCTACTGTGTAGGTATATCGAGACTGGCTTGAACGTATAAAGTTTATTTCTTTAGATTCATCACTTTGGAGTAAACATTTCGTTGAAGATCTTTTTAATGATGCCTAGTTAATTTTCGAAACATTTCTTCGCATTTTCAACTATTCATTTTATTGATTCGTTTAGGATTATACAATGAAAATCCGCACTGATGAAATTCAGCATGAAAAATTGGTAACCACCTTCGAACAAACATTAAATACTGTTAGTATTGTTGACCCCAATTACTGAAATATTCCAAGTTTGTTTTTTTAGGTCAGGTCCATATTTACAAGCTGTTTCAATTTTAAATTTCGAGATAGATATAATGAGCACTGACCTGATGCAGACAAACACTGTTCTATCCAAGTGAAATTCAAAATGTAAATCAGATTATACCTTACACCTGTTCAAAAAGTAATTGAAGGTTCAGTCTTGAAATATTGTATTGTAGAATTTATTTTTATCAGTACATAGTAAGACCTACGTGTTTGGATTTTTTCTCTCATTTGAATTGATGACAACTTACCAGTTTCGGCAATTTTTTCATTTCTCTCTTCGGGTTGCAATTTTTGCAAAGTATGCAAACTTCTCAATCTGCCTCTCACCCTAATTATCATACCCATTATCGTCAACGAAAACTCATAACACACTATAATTCGGCTTCGAATACGTCTCCCAACTTGACACTAAACCTCCACGTTTTCAGTTTTCTGACGCTGTACTTTCAGCGGACGCACTGAAATAGATTTCAGGAGAATATTTTCCAATTCCTACTCTTTTCTTATTATTGTGAATGCGCCGACTGCGTTTTATTCATGTTTTGATAAATATTTATCTCAGTGTGGCGTTTTTTTATTTGTGCGAAATTTTTCAAGGGTTATTTATGTCTCTTGGCAACTGGAAATATGTTGCCAGTTGTTTGAAAAATACCCAAATCTCGGATTCACTGTGATGCTTACTGAATGAATACAGACACATATTTACAATGAATTTTATTAGTTCGGACTTCCATTGCTTTATAGTATGAAATGATCTGAAATACCTGAAAGAACTGAATAAAAAAAGAAGAATTAAAAAAGATTAGCTGAAAATAACAATTATATTAGGCAAAAGTACCTGAAATCAAATAATAGTGGAATAAAATACGAGTAAAAATAGAACAATTGAACAAAAAATAAAAAAATAAAAAATTGAAAGTTAAGAGATTCCAAGCCAAGTTACTTCACTTCGTTTCGATTGTTATCATCAACAATCGTCTTCGGGTGATGATTGTGTCATTCGTGTACTTTCACTTATCTCCGTTTTCCTGTTTGTGCTTCACCGGGAGATGACCGTTTGGCGGGAGTTGGTAATTTGTCGCTTCATTATAGGTTTCCATTTGTATCTAAGTATGGATGTAAGTACAATTCCAAGTGATTTTTGAAAATGGCTCCAAAGCAGGAGCCGCGTCTGTAATTTTCTTCTTTTCGACGTTTCGGCTCCTGCTTTGGAGCCATTTTCAAGAATTACTTGGAAATGTACTTACATAACTCGAGAACGAGGTCATAATGTCCCTTGCCCCCAAGCCTCGTCACAACGAAACGTCACGCTAGTGACGTAACGAGTCATGTGACTACAGTTTCAGTGATTCTTGAAAATGGCTTCAAAGCAGGAGCCGAAACGTCGAAAAGATGAAAATTGCAGACGCGGTTCAACCCGAATAGCAGTATATCAAATTACTGACCGCGGAAACTCATCTGAACACATACAACCTCGTGTCTGATTGAGATTCGTTGACGACACCTTCCTAATACGGAACATGGGAATACTGAACTAGACGCCTTCTTGAAACACATCAACACTAAGTGGAAAACATCTGTATACCGAAAACCCACTCACACGGAGCAGTATCTAAACCACGAATCCAATCTATCTATTGTACCGATTGTGATGAATTTCTCTGAATTAGCTGGAAAATAACGCATCACTTGTTTATTAAATGTTTCAAAAAGTCTTCAGTTCTACTACTATTCCACTACATCAATCCATCAATTCAGAAACTACTGATACTTTTTGTAGAAAAATCATTACTTTCACAACGGCAACATTGAAAAAAATATCTGATTTGAACGCATGGCGGGATTTACTACGTTATTCCTATTCTGGGAAAGTAAACATGTTTTCATTTTGGATTATGTTTTGTTTTCACATACGATGGAACTGAGTGGAATGGTCGGTTAACATTTACATATTCTTGGAAGCCAATTCCACCTTCCATTGGGTCAGCGCCCCTTTAGTTCCAAGACAATCTCTTTTAGTACTTCACAGACGTTGATTGGAATCGTATATACAATTTTACGTTATTTGATCATGTTTTTTCGCGGATTTCAATTCAGGTTTGCCAATTGACGAAATTAACGAAGGTCAAAAACTATGGTTCAACAAAGAGTTTCAAACGATTGAATAAAATAAATGTATTTAGTCATACAGGACTTAATGGAAAGTACTTAGATTCAATGTCACAGAATAAAATGTTACGTACCATGCTCAGGTAAAATATTGATGATAATGAAAGTAACAATATCAATCCTGACAAACATTCTCTTTTCTGAATGAGAGCAGAATTGACAACATAAAACTTATCAGTTAACTAATTTAGTGATCCAATAATTTTTCTGAACAAGGGGATTGGTTGGGTATCAGGATCAATTAAAAAAAAATAGATTCTTGCCGACGTTTCGAATTTAATCAAATTCTTCTTCAGGGCTCGAAAAGTAGTTTTTCCGTGTTGATGTTAGATATTAGATGTTGATATTAGATACATATTTGAAAAATAAAAATAAAAAACACATCGTAAACAACAAATTTTTCCGAGACAACACCAACACACACTGACATGAAACAAACATTTGTTTCATCAACCCTCATTGCTACTTGCGGCGGGGACTGTACTCCTCGGGCACACTGAAACCCAAATAGGCGCACTAAGTCGCACGGTAGATTTTATCCTTTTCTATCCCAATGCGTTCTCTGTCAGTAGTGTATGCAGGTGGTGATATGTTACAAGTCGCTTCCTAGATTTGACAAGCTGTAAATATAACCTGTTCGCTTATATTTAAAACGATTCGCCTTTAGGTTGATTCAGTAATTCATCTGCCCTTCAGGGTTCTCAATGAAAGGTGGTGACACAACAAAACACATGTTATTTCAGTTACACTTCATAATAGTCGTTCTTATTCTACTTTTCCGTGTGTACATCTAACTTGTTTGTTTAAACTGATCTTCAAACTAACTAACTCTAAACACTAAAAGAAAATATCTTAACTATTGATTCTGTGAATTATCACCCTCATGTTCAAAATGAAGCTCTAATATTACTTTAATATCTAAGTGACTCTCTTTTCCACAATTACTACTTGAGTTCTTTGACATCCTGCTATGTTGGATCTTTGCTAAAGTTACCCCTCTTAGAACTTCGCAGTAACTTCAGACCTTCGAACTAGCTTCAGACGTTACTGCATTTTGGAGTCAAACATCGTTGAAGGCATGTATGTACTTCGGTCTAGTTTACAATGAGCCAAATTGATGAATCTTGCAATATCTACTTCATCCCATCTGCTAAATTTCTTATGGTTGATTAATTTATTGTCCGTATGGCTTTTCACAGCTTTTGAGGTTCTGGTACCAATGCATTTTTTTCTTCAATACAGCCGCTGGTATTGGGCGATTCCTCAAGTTGTCAGTGGTTTATGAATCACAATTACTAAACTTAAACTCGTGGATATTATCGCTGCTGGCAGCATTCATTAGTATACTCAAACTCAGCCTAATTGAGTTGGACGTTTACTCTCGTTTTCTGTTATCCTCTCAATTTTTTCTTTAATTCTTCCTACTCTTTTTATGAATTGATATATCGCTGTTTTCGCCAAAATACTTGGGATGTACATTGCCAATTGCACAAATTAAATTAATGCAGAGTGCAATAGACTGTTGGTTGACACTGTAGTGACAACTCAGACCCAGGACAGAGATA
This sequence comes from Leptinotarsa haldemani, assembly GCA_015342125.1. Classification (NCBI taxonomy): domain Eukaryota; kingdom Metazoa; phylum Arthropoda; class Insecta; order Coleoptera; family Chrysomelidae; genus Leptinotarsa; species Leptinotarsa haldemani. The sequence goes on along the minus strand of WOGM01000141.1, from coordinate 2,374 downwards.
TCAACCTGTCTAGGAACCTATGCGACTGTATTTCAAGCGGAAATTTACGCTATTGAATTGTGTGCGGAGAATTTGGAAGAATCCAACCTCATACACAAGTCAATAAAAATATTCTCGCACAGTCAAACGGCGTTGAAAGCTCTTGGGTCCTACCGGGCAACGACTAAGTTGGAAGCAAATTGCCAAAAACGACTCTCCTCGATAGGAAGACTTGACAGATTGTCTCTGGTCTGGATTCCTGGCCATAGTGGCCTGGAAGGCAATGAGGCGCTGACTCTCTTGCAAAGGAGCTTGCAAAGGAGCAAAGGTCCGATCAGCTTGATCGGACCAGAACCTGTCATTGGCATCGTTTTAGGCCTTGCCAAACAAACATTGAACACCTGGATGACTCACTCAAGGCTTTTATTCACCCTTCGAAGCTTGATACCAAATAGTAGGGACGAACTACAGTGTCTAACAGGCCGTCTTACAGGTCACTGTCATTTGAATCATCATATGCAGATACTCAGATTGTTGGAAGACAGTGTGTCGCCTCTGTTTGTAAAATAATGAAACAGCAGAGCACAGTGACCGAATCAGGATTTCAGAGCAGAGCTGTACTCTTACCATCTGACCTGAAAGACCACTCACCATACAAACTAATGAGCTTCGTTAAGAAGCTGGGTTTCTTTGGTGTAGTGTGAATAGGTGTGAGCCACAATAAACCGTTGCGGGCTTCGGTGAAGGGTCAAATAGACCCACTCACTTTGGACCTAATCTAACCTAACCTAATACAGAGATACATTCAAAACTCAGGTCCAAAAAATGATATAATGAGATAATTACTAACTCAAAAATACATCATATTGAAAAAATATTGTGAAATATTATTTAAGAACAGACTTTAAGACGAATGGGAAGAATGGCGAGAACCAGTGGAGCAGAAGTTGAAATTTAAAAAAAATACAATTTTATTACCTTTATTTGTGAATCTTGACTTTCCTCTTCATCAGAATCCTGTATTTCTATGGGTTCCGTTTTGTTGAGCACACTTCGAAATTTCAAGCTTTCAATATTTCTTTGTAAATCTGGTAACTTCTTAATCAAACCAAATAACTGAATAGCTCTACTTCGCTTCGTGACTAACAATTCATGTTTCAAGGCGATATTTTGCTTTTCTTGTTTCATCAGTGCGTGAATTTCTTCGGTGGCCTAGGATGAAAAATACATTTTATTGAAATCAGTTTGATAACTTTCATTTAGAAACGTTATACTGAATGGTAAATGTTAAACTTCTATTTTCTGAATAGATTCAAAATAACAAGCATTGGAATGAGGCAGGTTCAAAACAGGTATTTGCTCTAGCCAGATCCTATTCCCATCATAAAAACAACTCTCAAAAGTCGAAACTTGTGCTACCAAAGAATCAACAAGCCTTTTACTGTCGACCTTATGATTCCTAGCACGGGGACACACAGGTTACACATCCAATACACAATCAAAGGAAAAATAAAATACCCACTTGCTGACAGCCAGATCTGAATCAAATACTACTAATATTACTATACAATGGCCTGGCTAGGCAATAGCTTACACCACCGAGGTCTTAGTATAATTTAAAAAAAGGAGTTTCAGAGAGGTGTATGATACATTTCCTTTAAAAAACAATAAATGTTGAGGAATGCATATTCAAAAATGATTATATCTTCAATAACAATAAGTACTAATCGTCTAAGATCCCAAGTAAGAACGACCTTCACCAATTTGATAACTAGGTGAAAATTATATTTTAATAAAAAAATTTGTTTGTGAACGTATACCAATAGGGTTGCCGTAAAAAAATGTTCAGGGCTACGATTGATTATAATTATAAAAAATTATAATTTTTTCAAATTAGACTGCCTTGGTTGCCAAACAACTCAAATTCTAATCGAAAGTATATAACATTCGCTATATGCAGTTGATTGATTGCTTATCTTTTTTTGTTTTCTGATACCTGGTAGCCACATACAAACAGGTAAATTGATATTAGTAATTGTGCTCATCTGCTTACCATGATGAATATGAATTGAAATGTAGGTAATTTTATTGCGAGTAGAGTAGATTGAGGTTGGGTGTGAAAATACGTCTATAGGTAATGGTAACCAAGCTTTGAAGTTTGAAAAATCAGACAAAAAAGTTCTTTTTATGTGGATTGAAAAATTCATTTGTTGATTTTAATTACAGAACATTCCATCATTGCTATTCAAAGTTAGTATACCGAATATCTAAAGGCTTCAAGTACGAGGAGATACATTTTTTGGCTCTCTACAACTTCATCTCGAACAAAAAAAAATTAGGGAATCTTCCAAAGAAAGGAAGGAAGTAATCAATTTGAAAATAAGTAACTCTATAC
>WOGM01000140.1:0-16388 GCA_015342125.1 Leptinotarsa haldemani | reverse complement strand
AACCTTGTATATGTGATGCTGTTTTTTTATAGAAATGACTGAAATTAAGACTGCCAAAATCGAATCTCAATTATTCATATCGTTGTCATAAAAATGGAAATTGTTACAGGATGAGTAGATCAAAACTGCTCTTAACGTGTCAGAATTTGGTACTTTTAACTTATGTCTATTAGGAAAGATCTGCCAAAATCAATTTATATTAACAACAAAAAATATATTACGCATACAACGACGATAAATCAACAAAAGTATCCATCTAACGAACTTATTTGCACCTATCCTAAAAAAAATCCATAGCAATCACCACACTGAAACGTCGGAATTTGAACTATAATGAGGTTTAAGGTCTTCCACGTGCCAGAAAACGACACTTCTCTTTTTCTAAGAAGCGGCGTTCTATCTGTTTGCTTCGTGCAACTTTGCATGAACTTCAGAAATACATGACATGTCTGCATAGGTACCTTCATTATCGGCCAGAACTTCGACATCAGCCGTACTTTCAACGTAACAATAATATTAACCAGTTATCGGAATATTATAGCGGCGTACACACGAGTTTTCGTATTGCAGGTTGAACTGCAAATTGTAAAGAAAATCGTACGACATGCAGTACAACCATTTTTCATCGACATTTCATAACAAATCGTACTGCCGAAGTTTATATTTCAATTTTGTCTCCTTTTGAAAGTTCAAAAAATTAAAAAATATCTGGTTCAGCTACGATATTAGTAGTAGATGATGACAACGATGAACAACGAGAAGTTAAAATGGGAAAATGGTGTAGAACGTGGTTAATAGACAAAAAGAAATATTCCCATATGAATTTATTGAAATTGTTGCAAGAAGAAGAACCTCTTGATTTTAAGAATTATTCAAGAATGGATTCTTATGCTTATACATTTTCAAGGGTTTAGTTTGTAATAAAATAACAAACAAGACACAATCATGAGAAAGGCAATGTCTGCGAAGAAAAACTGACGTCTACATACTGCAAAACACCTAATTTGCATACACGCGTTACAATTTATCGATACTGCGGCATGCGATACTGCGATACTGCGATATGCATCTCTACAGATGCATATAGTACTGCAAGCAGTTATAAACGTGCAGTTTAGTTATGAACTTCATGTCCGGCAGCGGATGGTTTTATTATTTCCCTCTACTAAGTTGCATTGGGCTGAATAGGGTGGAGTATATATATTTGTTTGCACCTGGTATGAATCAGCATGCTTTTTAAATTCCTTACCAGCGAATTGTTAACCGTTATCGCAAATTATTATTTGTGGTAAGCAATAAACAAGAAACATTTTTTTCTCAACAAATTGTATTGTTGCATTTCCAATTGGATGAAGAAAGATGTACACCACAAGAAGGTATGTGGTACTATGAGGTGATCTCGGGAATGGACTCATGAGATCAAGCGCACTAACCTGAAAAAGAAAATTTGACAAGTTATTTTCGAACCCACTGAGTCAAATTTTGTTCTTGGCAAACTTTTACAACTATTTACGAGTCTGAGTACATCACTCATTTTAGACCAATAATACATCTCCAAAAATAGTTTTACTTAAGCAATTGCATAAGTAATTACATACTCAGAAACTTTTTGGGTCCAACGCCTGGCGTCACATTGTGTGGTAACATTTTTTGTAAAATCTGGAGATTTTAAAATAGGTACCCAAGAGCCTTCTTTACTTCTAAGACAGATTATTCTGCTTCAGTGGTCCAAGAAATATTTTACTTTTTTCTCTGCCTTCTTCGAGATCATTGATAAGTGAAACTGAAGATGAAAACTCCCTGATGAAAAATTTCATTAGTTCAAACTTCCATTGTCTAATTATATATAAAAAGATTTAAAATCCCTAAAAGGACCAATACAAATTGAAAATGAAAAAGAATAGCTGAAAGTAACAATTATATTAAGAAAAAAACCCTGAAATATAATTACAGTGAAATAAAATGTGAGTACAAAATAGAACAATTGAACAAAAATACAAAAAATTAAAGTAAAAAATAAAAAAAAATAAAATTATGACATTCCAAATCAAGTTACTTCACGACGTTCTTTGGTTCTTTCAGGGATTCAAAATCATTTTATATTTACACAATGGGAGTCCGAACTGATGGAATTCATCATGGAACATTGTAATTCACCTTCAAACAATCTCTGATGAAACGCCTATATGTACAGTAACACCAATATCTATAAAACACCTCGATATAATTGGTAGGCTGGGGATAATTAACCATTGAATTAAATTTATTTGAATCTGTACGGGAACCAAGACTAGCAACCACAAATCCCAAATATTTCAAAGAACCCTTGAAAGTCTCACATTTTTTGAGGTTGATGTTCAAATTTACCACTTGGCAATCCAGTTATAATTTTCAAAGATGGATTTAACAATTTTTTTCCAATTTCTCCATTCTTGAATATCAAAAATTGATGTGAAAAACGAAGATATGTGTTTGTTAGTACGGAAACGGGAACACGCGAACCAACATCACGAGTTTCCTTTATTAGTTTCCCTAACACTCACTTTCCCTAACACTAACACTAACTAACACCTAACACTAACAAGAACGAAGTGTAACATTAACTGATTCACACTTGAAACAACATGTCTTTTCAATATCTGATTTGCAATTACAATAGCCATGATTAGGTTGATCACAGTTTCAACAAATTATAGTATTGAATTTATTTGTTTTAGGTTAATCTTTTTTTTGAGAAGACAGGTTCATTAGCGAGATTGATATTTGTAGATTTTATATCTATTGTTCCGAAAAGTACTCTTTTGTGGAATACTTTCATTCGACTGACAAGAACTAGATGACTGACTAAAGTAATCGAGTTCATGGTCGATTACGCAAGAAAGTGCTCTATGTTGTTTGGATTGATACCCAAAATATTTGCTACCTTCCATAACTGAAAGAATTGATGGATCATCATCAAATTTTAAACCTGACTGATATACGGATACCAGTTTTGTAGTATTAGAGGAATAATATTTGAATATTACTAGGCGCAACAAAACTAGTGTTTAAAGGATTATTCTCTGAACCAATCGGTTCACTAAATTCAAAATGCAATTCTGCATTCAAAAGTAAGCAAGTTGCAGATGTATAATTTTTCCTGATAAATCACATCTGTCTCATCAAGAGGAAATTGTTATACTCGACAATTTATGTGAGCAATGTGATTTTTTAATCTTTCACAAACTAAATCTGACGTAGAACCTTTGAAATCAATATCAGAAAAAATAGACTTGAAGTCTTTAATATTTCCCGTTTTTCATTAGTACATTCAACTGTTGGATCAGGGTTCCATCAACAGTAAATGAATTCTTATCTAACATTTTTTCTGAAATGTTGCTTTCGAGGAGAAAGAACCCCTTTAATTCGAGATATATTTACAACTGCTGCGCCATGCAGGTAGAATGTTTAAACTCTCAAGACTGATGGAAATGCTCAAAATGCACCTAGCTGCACACCCTGGAATTGTCCATGAAATATATAATCTCCTCGTGAGCACCGGCCAAGTATCAAAGGACTGAAAAATTGTAAAACAACATATTGAAAATGATACTATATTGGAAGCTTATTGGCACCTGATCCTAGAATTAGTTTGAGAAACTTATCACTTCAACTCAATACGAGCCGCAGTAAAATATGGAGTTGTTTAAAGATGCACAAAATACATGCGTTCAAACCCAAATTTCTACATACTTTGCATGAAGGAAATGAAAGCTGCCGTATGGAGTATTGTTTATGGATGCAGGGAAATTGTCTCAATAACAGGTATTTTTTAAAGTACAGTACAGTGTCGAGGCTACTTTTACCACGAATGGTGTTGGTATCTTCCCACAACAAGAGATTTTGGGCTGAACAAAATCCAAATTGGGTGGTGAAATGTAGATACCAAATATCTCAGAAAATTAATGTGTGGTGTGGTATTCTGAACGAAAATATTATCAGGTCATTTTCTTTCTATCAAAATCTAAAGGGGCGACTATTCGATGTGTTGGAAGAACTACCTTTAGATGTGAGAAACAACATGACTTTTCAGTCAGATATTTCTCAAGTTCATAATAGTGGCATAACAAGAGTTTGGTTGAGTAAGAACCCACCTATGAAATGGATAAGGTCCTCTTGTAGTATGGCCACCTCGATCGCCAGATCTAACTCCGCTGGATTTTTATCTATGGGGAACCTTGAGAAATTTAGTTTATAAGGATAGGCCAACGAACAGGGCAGAACTCCGTGCAAGAATTAAACGAGCGTGTAGAGAAATCACACCTAGAGAACTGAGAAGAGTTGGAGGAAATAATAGAAGGCGCATAGAGAAGTGTGTTCGCTTGGAGGAAAGTTTGATAGAAGTAACAAAAATATAAAATGGTCAACAATCAAATCAATTGAAATTGATTGTTATGTTTTTCAATTGAAAACGTGATTTTGAAATTACTACTTCGAAAGAGTTTTCGCCACAAAAACGCATGGTTTTGTGAAAATAATGGAAAGATGAGAATCTGAATTAACATTAACCATCCTAAAACCTCACTGATAACATGTTTCCATTCCACAACAAAATTAACATTTCTTCCTCTCTTACTGACTTTACGAGAAGAAATAACTTTCCTGACACCAAAATAAAAATTAAATGATTTATGTGAGAACAAAAGTCAAGTTTCTCTTAAACAAACGATTTTTCATGTAAAAATTTTATAGAATGAGTTCGTGTTTTGATGTCGAACCAAAAACAAATCTACTTCTCAATAATTATGTAAGTTACGGGGGTGTTTCCATGAGAAATGAGTCAAATTAGGATTTTTCAGGACTGAAATTTTATCAGGAAAAAAGCGTGTTCGTAGTAAGTGAGACAAATTAGGATTTTTTGGGACTGAAATTTTTTCAGGAGGAAAGTGTATTTGTAGTAAGTTGGTAGTCCTGATCACGAATCTGAAGGAATTTTGAGCCTATTTTGTATCCCCAGTATGATTTATTGTTAAAATGGGTTGTTTCATAATGCGTGGCGGGCAATGAATATCGCTTTAACCAACCTCATTTAGGTGATAGGTGCATTTTGAGCATTTCCGCCATTCCTGAGAGTTTCATCATGTTTACATGAAACATGAAAATAGAAAACAGAGGCCAGCAATTTTGGCCATAGCTACCCATTAATTTATTGCATAGGGATCAACTAGCTAGACTTTTTCAACTAGGAAGTTACTATGAAGAAACACCAGATGAAGTACCTTCAAGTATTTGAGTACCGATGAAGTGTCAATACAACGGCGCAGCAATATGTAGTTTGGTAGTTTTCAAGAAAATATGTAGCGTGGGCGATGGGTAGGATGATGAGTGACCACGTCGTTCGCCAGATTTATATACTGTAGATTCAATTTGATCAAGTCTATTGAGAAATTGAATTTTTACCGAATACCGTATTAAAACAAAGTCTACGTGAAAGAACCTCTCAGGCATCAAATGAGACTAGGTAAACCAGGTAGGCAAAGTTTTGATCACGTGTTGCTTCGAAATGCTAATACGCCTCGAAGTCTATTACTTTTTTCTCTTTTGTCATGACTTTCAATACTAATCGCTCTGGTTCACCTATTTTCAGCACTCAATTATGTTGGTAATATATTCAAATTTGTAAATGCAACTTTTCAATAACTAGGAAATTTTTAACTCAAAAATCATTTCGATGGAAATATATTTCACTACCTAACTTAGTATCATTTGATAGATTATGAAACCTTAATGTCTTGAGTAAATACAGATTTATTTGTTTATCGCCGATTTTACCTGTTTATTCAAATATTCTGTAATTGTTTGCTACCTAAACAAATAAGAAATACATTTTTACATAAAAATGAAAAACCATATGAAATAAAAAGTGGAGGAGTGTGGAGGAGTTAAAAGTAACGATTTGGAGGGAGATTAAACTTGTTTAATTTTCCACTTGAAGATGATCCAGTAATATTCACACCCTGTATAAATGATACTATTACAACTTATTTCCGTCATAAACTAATGGAAGGTGATTTCAATTATATAATACTGCCGTTTATAATAATTATATTCCTTGAAAAACCTGCAGGGAGTAGTTAGTGTGTAAAAATTGAAGGACAGTTCGATGAATAAATAGTGTAAGCGCTTTACTGGTTGTTACATTATTTCTGCATTCAGCCAACATGATTTGCGTAATATTTACTAACAAATAAATTTCACACTACTACTATATTAGCTGGAAATGATATTGAATTGATGTACCATTCAATTCAAAACTTTCAATTATAAAGACGGCACCTCCGCCTAATAGAATGGATCCTATAGAGAAAATTATTGATTGTGATAGGTATGCCTGACACTTATTTTGCCACAATGATCAAGCACGGTTTATTTCAGTACCAAAATGAACGGTAGAAATGTAACATCTAGCGTAGAATAAATAAAAACAAGACCAATATTCCCAAACGGTAGAACTGGAACACATTTCTCGACGAACGTTTCACCAACCACAGTGATGTCTTCAGAAGATGAAATACATTTATTCCTCCCTATGAAACAGGTCTCTACTCCTATCTAGCATGTCTTGCTAATTTTAACAAAGCGATTATTATAAAGATGAATTATGGTCTGTTCAGAAACATTTGTCACTGTTCATAACTCTAGGCCACAATTTGCTATTCCCAGACTTTCGAAAGCATCTAAAAATCTAGTCTCACGTACCGATTTCAATAATTTCAGACAGTTTTCGTTTACTTAATGACTGACCCCAAAGGCGTGTTGAACTACACTAGATTTTTCTGGTCTCCGAAATTGGATATTGATAAACGTATTCTTAGAAATTTTTAAAGTTCGCTTAGTCTGACCTATGTATTTTTGTCACATTCCTCACAGCTTATTTCAATAAACAATAAACTCGAAAAATCAAAGATTCTCCCTAAATGTATGTTTCTTAATCAACTTATCTACTACATTAGAATACTTGTTGCTTACAGCCATGCCCCTAATGATAACATGTTTCTGAATAACTTATCTTTCTTTACTAAAAGAGAACGTAACAATACTATGGGTTTGAAAGTTTGATCTTGTCATTTTGTATTATGTACAATAGTAAGAATATATCCAAAAATTACTGGTATTTCTTCTACAAACATCAAATTTCAGGCCCTGTTTATTTCTAATTACTGGAATATCCCAGAATAGTAACTTCTGGTTGTTTTCAATTTCATTTGTAAACTTATTGTTCTGGGATCTATTGTTGAGAGCTGAAACAAAGTCGTTTACCTAGGATTACTTTGTTTTGAAAATTGTAAATACATCATATACATATCGGAGACAAGTTCTTGGGAAATAGTCTAATTCCTCTTTTGTTTCCAATTCAAATCTGCTCACGAACAGATGAGCTGTAAAGGGGATAGTGAGTCTCCCATTGTCATGCCTTCCTGCGGTCTGCAGAAACATTTGTTGAACATTTCTATTACTTCTCCATAGACCCTCAGAAGATCCCTCAAATGTTCATTACATTTGTTATAGGAACACAACGGGGAAACACGGTGAAGATTCATAATTGATAGAAGGAGAAGTATGATTAACGAACTCTCCAGCAAAATATTCTGATCCAAATCATTTCAAATATTATAAGGTAAAACTAATAACTTTTATTCTTTGAATCTACACCATGAATAATTTTATGAATATTAAGTTTTAGTTAACCGACAGTTGTAGAATTTTTTTTTAGTTGACAGTAAGTTAACTGTTAAAAACTCAAGTTATAGAAAAAATCACATCCAATGACTTTTCTAGTGATCCAGTCATGGCTCCTATCTATTCATAGGCTTTTCCAGAAGCGAAATATATTCTCTTTTTATTTATTATTATTCCATTTTAATCGACTTTTGAATATTTGATAAGCCCTAGTTGGCTTCAACCATAATCACGATTTCCCGAAATCAGTAACAGAACAAAATATAATGGCGTTTATGTGGATATTTAAAACTTGCCTTGAGTGGCAGAACATTTCCATTGCTCACGGACATAATTATCAGCTATTACCACTTTGTTATGGATAGACCTGCATATAAACGTCAGCACAAGAACTAAAGTACCGATAAATTCAAATGGAAAAAGCATGATTATTGCAATTCAATTTTATAAACATGTTTCTATTATGAAAATATGTGACAACATTGAAAAAAATCAAATGATATGCACACAAAAAAGTACATTCTTTCATTACAATTATCGGTTGCATTTTTAAAATCTAAATGTCACACGTGCATCAGAAATCTGCCAGAGCTCAGAATTACGTAACATAAACGTGAGTTGCAGTTTGCAGTTGTCTGTAGTTGCACGTGATTGGCGGATAGCTTCACAGTCAATGCCGATGTGATAATAAACTTGATATTTAGTTAGGTAAGTGTAGAAAAACAGAGTCGGTGTTAGAGCAACTCAAACACAAAATATTCAATAGGAAATTCATGTAGGCTATTTGTTTAAGGCTGTACTAGGCGCCATCTGACATGATCATAGTAAGGTATATAATTTTGGCTGTATAATGAATAAAAGAGATTTTCATAGAAATACTATTCGTATTTAGTACATCTTACGCTAAAATCGGATGCTAAGCCGAATGTTGTCAATGAACTGATAATACAAGAAACGTCATGCCCAACTCTGTACTTGAGAAAACAAAACATCGAATTGGTGAGCCATTTTACGCATTGTTCTAATTCAATACTCAAAAATTTTTCGAAACTTCAATGAAATCAATATTTTGAAAAAGTGATTGGTATAAAATAGGTACTATGTTAAATTATGCTCTTTCTTTCTCGTGAATTTGGCATGAATTGGAACAAATCGTGCATATAAAATATGTTTCAATTTTCAAGTGGTGTATGTAAATAGTATTTTATACAAAGAAAAATGAGCTAGAGGATGTAATAGCATGTCCCTGAATATAAAGTTCACATATAGAAACTACTGAAGAGCTAACATTTTAAAAAAGAAAGAAATGCCCAATTCTAGCGACATGATTGTGCAAAGACAAATCGGTGTCAATTTTAACCTTCAACAAACTTATCAAAGCAGAAAGTGGAATTGTCTGACCTGACATTATCATATCCGGTTTGGAGACATTTATCGTTTTGGAGAAAACCGATGCTTACGCAAGCATCGGCATTGAATTGAACCTGCTTACTTTCAGCCCAATTCGAAATTACTTCTAGACTCTCATTATATGCAACCTTCTGCTGTTTGTCGCCGCCGCCGATGTCCTGGAATCCAAATGGAATGACGAAACAAGTGTGCCGTTATCAGCAAAGCAACATATTGGATTCTTGGTTTTTTCCAATTAGTCGTTGGTATACAATAGAAAGAGGGTTGGAGCGAATGTAGATCCCTGGAGAACACCAGCGTTGATAAAATTATTCAAGAGATATCCTTCGATCGCCACTTACAGGTAACTGTCTTTCAGGAAGCTGAAGAGCCATACACAAAAATAATTCGAAAAGCCATAGCTTCAAGTTTTGCCAGCAAACCCTCATGCCACACAAGGTCAAAGGCCTTAGAAATATCAAGTGCTACAGCTCTTGACTCTCTATGTTTCTCGATTGTGTTATTCCAAATATGGGTGACAATATGAGCAATTTCATACCTACAATAACTCACAGGATCCTTCCTTGAGCTTCGATCAAATTGTGTGTGTCTCGATGTAGAGTTTTTTCAATACGTTCAGAACCAAAATTTTGGTCCTTTACAAAATTGAAATTGAAAAAAAATTGTATTTGAGCATATTAGAGTGACGTTTTAGATTTACTAATTAAACGATTATTTTTATACATCAGTGAAGTTTTCGACTAAAATACTAACTTACACCACCTGCTATTTTTCCTGTATATTGAAATATTGGAATTGGTGATGGTTTCTCGGATACGAAATGTCGGTTGAAAAATCTGCAAAGTACATCTTGAATAGCTTGACAAGTGTTAACGAGAAATTGTTTTTTATTTTTCAATATCTTCAATAATGACATAAGAAATCAGAAGGAAAATGGCGAGGGTTCTTCTCGAATACGTGACGGAACTGGATACTTTATGAAAATTTCGAAAGTTTTCAAATAGCGGTGCTATTGTGAGGTGTTCACTGGATAGTCCACAAAACCATATATAACGAGAGGAGCGCCGTGTTCAGAATTGCCAGGTCCACTATTTTTGCAGAGGATCTATTATTTTGGCTCTCCAACATCTGAGGAATCTACCTACTCACGCTAGCAAAACATCAAGAAGACATTTCAAAAATCCACGACCATCAAACCCAATAAATAGTGACACAAAAAACATTGACCGCGAAAACCTTAACCATTATGTATAAAATATACTTCCTCCCGTTTTCCGTATTAGTCTACTGTTTATCTGACAGAAAATCTACTGCCAGGAATGAAAATTACAGCACTTGCCGTGGTAGTTTGGATCGACTTCGTGCTTCACAATCATAATATAAAATAGTTATTCAGTTGATAACAACATAATTTCTATAGCGTTGCGAAGTTTGTCAAATCATATACAGAAGAAATAATAAAAATGAAGAATATGTAATATATTTTGATGAACATTATTACAGTTATCGATGACAAAGCCTAACCGGAGGGTTATAAAGTATCGAACATATTTGGAACAAAACGTATATATAATGTTATTGTTCATTTCAATTTCAAATTGCTCTTTGATATATATGAGTAGGCTAAGTTGGTACTTGATAATCAGTTAAGCTCAAATGGACAATATGAAAATATCATAAAGGATAAATGGAGAATGAAGAGCAAACTGAATTTTTATGAAAAATGATCAAATTTAAAAAGAAGGAGAAAGGAAGATGAAAATCAAATTAGTACTCTATTCGTATCATTGTTCTACTGTAGAATAAGATGAACATTCTATAGGAGCTTCTATCTGAGTGGAAAAGAAAAAACTACCGTTCTTGAATTTTTGACTTTATAACATAATATAAAGAGCTTTATCGAGATCGTAATACTTTGATCAATGAACAATTTTTTTTCTATAAATTTCTAACCCTCGTATTTCAGAATACTCAAATGATATGCAGCCGAAGAAGTTCATCAACTATTGGAAAGTTATAATATATAGTATATGACACAATAAATACTCCTTTGCTCAATGAACAATATTTTTTCTATAAATTTCTCTAACCCTCGTATTTTAGAATACTTAAACGATACGCAGTCGAAGAAGTTTGTCGACTATTGGGAAGTTATAATATGAAGTCTATGAAACAATAAATAATACCATTTTAATTTTTTGTAGGAATATTCAACGTTACAAGTATTATTTCGAACTAAATTCAAAAAACACTCAGTATGTTTCATCAAATCTGATATCACATAACTTCAAAGAAATTCAATACAAAAAATTCGATTTCGTTTCCGTGATTTACGACAATTAAAACCACGTAGGTACTTGTGATTTCATTGGACCACAAACCCTTCGAAACCGGACCTGAACAAAATTTTATAAATAGAAATAATATAAATGTATTGTGTTACTGCAAAATTACTTAATACTTAGGTAATGATTGTCGTTACTGTAATATGTTGTAATAGATGTAATAGGTAAATTATTTAATATGTAGCGGCAGGTATTTCGATTTTTTCGTGCGACTGGTCTGGAAATAAATGATTGTTAATGATTTATATAAATCGATGAATGTGTGCGGGATAAATCTGCGGATTATTATGATATATTGCAGTAATTACGATGTGAAGGGGAATCAGGAACAACCCGATATAATCAGATAACTGTTGTAGGAGATGTCGTACAAATGATTAATAGGCAAGAATAATAATTCCCACTCCCAATTCCAATTACCGTCACGGCTAAATGTCGAATGACAAAAGATGCACACTTTGTAAGAAATTTTCCATGTCGTGATAATAAACAAAACCTGTTAAAAATACTCTGTCACTCTGTTGACTCCCAAGATTACATTTTCCACGATACGTATGCTTACTTCCCTTACATGAAAGACCTCTGCGATTATGTGAAATCCTAATTCTATTTGGACTTGAGAGAACTATTACTGAGTATCTGAAATCATATCACTTCTCAGAGAGTTCCACAAATGTGAAAATATTTCACAAGTCAACATATTGCACTAGTATTAATAATCCCCTGGCAATGAAACAGTATGCACCGCTTGTCAACCAGTGAAATGAAAGTAAAAAATTAATCGAAATGAAAACTATATTTTCATTCGTATGGATTCAATATAAGTTGAATAGTGAATTGAATAAATAAACATGTTATTCGACTTTTGTTATATTCAAAGTTTTAGGGTACTAGGTGGATCATTAAAAAGCAAGCATATAATACTTTCTGAAAATTTCAGGGTATAGTGAAATACAGTCAAACTCTGATATATCTTTCCAGTGTATGTACTTAATTATTCAACTTGATGCCGTGGAGAATCGAATATGGTGAAAATCCAAAAGTTTCCAATAATCAACTTACACTTTTTAAACATTAGAAGGTAATAAATTCGATTGCTATAAATTGGAAATCGAAATAAAGTTGGACTACTTTCGTGATAATATTAGAGTCTCAACTGATACAATTTTCACTCTCCCATTCTTGTATTTCTACTTCATCTACTATTTCTATCAGTGACACCTAAAACACGACAAGTAAAGCCAAAAAGTTTTTTATAAGAAGACAGACCGTATATACTCTATTGATAACATTACTCTATTTCAACAACTATTTTGATTGCAACGAAATACATTTGGGTGATGATTATCACCACTTAGATGATCAAGGTTTGCTTCTTGGAGATAAACGTGATAGACCAAGTCATCCATATTTTTGGGTATCGAAAATGGGCCCATTCATCTCCTCTGCAGCATAGTCTCGGAGATCCACATACCTATTTACTTTCCATACTATAATGATGCACTGTTTGGAACCTTTGGTGTCGTAATGAACATTACTGGAGTTTTTTCTCAATACCAAATCGTTATTTTTATCACCTCGACATGTGTTTCGATCACCAAGATGATCACTTGGTGATCGAAACACGTGTCGAAGTGTTAAAAATAACGATTTGGTGCTGGGAAAAAACTCCAGTAATATTCATGAACACTCTAAGATCATTTAGAAAAATTGTCTGATACCACCATCAGGCATTTGTTGTCGATGAGAATCTCTGAGAAGAACTGGAGATGATAGTTGTTAATCTCTCAGATGGGGTTCCACATAGGAATGTACAGCTTGTCAAATACAAAAAGAGGTTTGTGAATTCTCCCTCTCTCTCTCTCTCTGTCTCTTTCGCTCTCATAGTCTTCTAACGAACGCACATCAGGTGGGCGGGACCATAACCGAATTCATAAACCTCTTCCTACATTTGACAAGCTGTAAATACTTTTTCTCAACTTCTTGGTATAGAAGTGCTCTTCGGGCTCAAACGTCGCACCATTCACACGATGTTACTGCGATAGTTGTCTGAGAAACTGGTAACAGGATTTGTTGAATGACAATCATCCTTTTGCTCGACCACTATAAGGTTTTTCTGGCATATATTTCAGTCATTGCTATTGGTAACATTATTTGTTTCATTACCTTTGTTTCGTCTCGACTATGAGTTCACACTGAATCAAGTAGCCAGGTTGAATTCAAATTCAGATCAATACATTTCCTTTTTTCTTTGGCTAATTCTTAGTTGATCTGTGGTTCAAAACTCAAACCATTCAGAATCCACTCTCATATATTCAGAATCCGATTTCTTTCTGAAGTTGGCGACCTGTGGCGACCTGTTCCCTCTTCAGGGTGTTGATTTCACTCAAAACCTTTTCATTTCTTGTATTTCTCAGATTTTCAGTTGATACAAGGCCTTTCCTCATTATAATATTTTGTGTAAATGAAACAGAAGAGATAACCCCATTTAACCTTTCATTTTTCGCTTTCTGCAGTGTTGGCTTAGTCGATAGATGCCAACCTAACCTCAGGATATAAACCACCAATGAAGATTTGTACTTCAAGTTCAAAGAACCAACTTGAGCCTTGAGGCTCCGTTGAAAAACTCTGTTTTTCCGTTAACCAGCTCTGTAAATATTCTTTTCTGGTGAGATTTTACCGCAATTATTAGTTACCTTGAGCTTAAGTGTTGATAACTTATTTACAATCGATTTTTCCAAAAAATGTCTAGTGAATTATAACATATCTGAAGTTAATATTAACCTTTTTATCTGATCGATTACCTATATGCAGAAAATTTCAGCTGTTATTTGCCTTAGTAAAGATACACATCTACTTGATTATTATGAAATGTTCAATAAAACTCAATGAAACATAAATTCTGTTGAATCGTGTCAGACTAAGTAAAGAGATAACTTATTGAAACGATATCTTGAATGTATATTAGCTTTTTTCCAATTTAAATAAATAATTTTATTCAATTATGGAATCACCAGTATATAAAAATAACGATGGCATTGATATATGAAAGGTACAATAATTATTATAAATAATAGCACAGAGAAAACAGTTATAATTATAATTATTCTAGATCTTTGATCTTTTGCAGCCTTTCATATTCAGTTTTTATCGACTAGCTATTTGGATTTTGAATATATTTGCATTATACCTCATCATGTGATTGTTTCTGAAAAATGTAAATACTATACAGTATACTGTACTTTCATGGATGAAAAGCAAGATATTTCAGAAGAAATGTTTTATTTCGCATCCGTTCTAGGTTCTATGCTTACTAGAGAAGTTTTCTTCAGGTCACAGAATTCTAAACAGGCGGTTAAAATAATAGGTATAAGTAATTTATCTTCTAGAAAATGAATATTTCATTGACCATTATCAGCCTGAAATATGTGTAACCAGTGGGTACTTGTATTATGTTACATCCCCCAAGTCTCCTGAATTATGACATAAACCAGGAAAAGTTCTTCATATTTCGGACACGCTTTGAAAAGCTTTCCTCGATGAAATTGGAGTCAAATCTGATTGTGAATTCGACTACACCGTACATTCACATTGACAAATAGTTCACCCTTCTTTTGAAAGAAAAATTCAATTTAAAATTAGACAAAATTATGTCCTCACTGGAATATAATTATTGATAACCATTTTAATGAATGAATGATAAGGAAAATATGATCTCTACTGCCAAATATTTTTTGGGCTTCTTTTCATTGAAAATAAATTGATTGTTTCAACTTGTTCAAGAAATGAAATGCTCACTTAAATACACGACAAATATTTTGGCATGGAAAAATCAAACCTATGATCAACGGTTTATATTAGAGGTCAAAATTACTAGAAGATATACTTACCGACATCTATTGGAGAATAGCACAATCATTCAAGAAATACAGACTATCCCGTATATAGATATACTACCTTCAATAAGATGTCACCGCCAAAAGTGTTTTGTGAAAACAGTTATATATTTAGCTTTTGTGAACTATTCGAATTATAACCATAATGAACAAGTTTAGAAACTATTCTGACAGTTAGGATTTTCTGAAACACAACATTCCTCTAACGAACTATTGGCATTAGTTTTAATTCCTAATATTTATCAGGTACCTTTAAAATTGAATAATTAGGTACATAATAGAGCAATCAAGAATGAAAAACCTGATTTTCCGGCGTTTTGTATGCAAAATCAATAAAAGTTGAAACCTATCGAATATACCTACGTATTTCAAAAGAATACTAGAAATCTACATTTTTGAGAAATTTATTATAAATTGTTTACAGGCTTGAAACATATACACAATATGCTTTAAAATATTAAATTTACTTTTTTTCTTAATCCCGAATTAACCAAAAATTGAAAAAATACTCCAGATATACTTTATAAAACACTTAATCTGAAGTGATGAAGAAACTGTTTTGTTGAATTGGCATTTTTTTTTCATTGCCTCTGAAACTAATTCCACTCTAATAAACTTCAAAAAGGAAGCTGCACATCAATGAAATTACTACATTTATTCAAATAGTGATAAGAAACTAATTTTCTTTAACGTTAGTCGGTCAATTTGACATATGTATAGTCCGTATAGTAGTAATCCGCTCTGCTGATTTATTCCTAGTCAGAAGTGGTGCTATATCGAGTGGTGCAACGAAAAGTATGCACCTTGCTTTTCTCCTTTTTTTGTAACTTAACGCAAAAATGCTCGGACAGGTCAATTTTGCGTTTGAGGGAGACACATTTTAGATGTATTTTTCTACCTGTGCCTTCAACCCCCTAGCGAGGGTGAGTAACAACCCTAAAATTTTAAATGTAAAGTGGGGTCGAGTGATATATCATTTGAAAGGGCACAAAATCATCTTTCCAATGATACCTAATTT
>WOGM01000139.1:0-16306 GCA_015342125.1 Leptinotarsa haldemani | reverse complement strand
CAGCATAATATATAGTAAATTGGCGTACCATTTTCCAATACTCTGAAACAATATTTTTCTTCGGAATCAATAAAAGCTTCAAGTTATTTCATTAGTCTTTTTTATTCAAATAACAATTTCATTCATGTAACATTTTAAATCAAGTGTCATTCAAAATAAAACAAATTTTGCGAACAATCGTTTTTAATGTGTCGAACAAATGCATGAATCAATTAAATTCGAACAAATAAATTGTTAGGTGAATAAATTGAGGAATGAATATTTGTGACAATAAAAAGTAAAACGACGTTCCATAAAAACCTGTATGTTTGAAGGACATAATATTTGTTTCAATTTCAACATTTTGTGGGATGAAGGCAAAGGCAAGCATTTCTACAAAAGATACCGTTAAATATAGAGATGTTTAACGGTATCATTTATGAAACACGTCCACATGTACAAAGTATGTCCTTCTATATATAAAAACGCAGTATATAATGCAGCGTAGCAAATAATTGTTATAGTTATTTATTTATGAAGCAGAATTTGAGAGGAATACAAGAGGTTCAGAGTTGACTTTTTCACAGTAATTATCAAAACAGCAGAAAAAATAACTAACCTAGTCTTTAAGTGATTCGAGAATTTATATGATTGTGTCTGAGATATTAAATAATTTTCTTTTGTTTCCTATGTATACCATACTCAAATAAAATTTAATACAAATAAAACCTATAGCAATCATCGAATCAAAGTATAGAATCGAAATAAGGCAGGAGATTTTTTCTGGGAATGTTACGTCTTACATATACCATGCTACCAGATATTTTTATTTGGCCAATTCTTTAAAGCGTCTGTAGACAGCAATTTCCTACTTTAGGTAGTCATGCTTGTCATTTTCTGACAACAAGATTGTAAGTGATCAACATAATTCGAATCTTCCATTTGAGGGATTTTAGTTTTCTAGAAAACAATGTCGTTCTTGCGAGAATATTAATTGTTTAGAAACATCTGTGATAGCTGCTAATCTTAATGTTCTATAAATCTCTGTAATGAAGTATCAAATTAGATTTCGTTCAAAATAAAACTGTTACTATGAAAGTATTATCCCCGTGATGAATTATGCAATGAATGGCTTTCACTATTACCTCAACTAGTGTCGGTTAAAAGAGGTAAGGGTAGAAAATCAATAAAAATGTATACTTTTCTTTCAACAGCGCAATGCTTGTTTCGTAAAAATTGTCAATGGCTCACACGCTAATATATATGAAATAGATCTAGAGCGAGATTGAGAATAAAGTGATTTTTCTAATAATTAATAACTGGAAAATTACATCAACTTAAATTTTCGGCAATTTATCACCAGCATTCTGATACTTGATAAAAATTCATGAAGTTAGTTTAATTCTGAGATTTTCACCAAACAATTAGCTGTTATTCGTATAAATTACACATTTTTCTAAAATATACTGGAATAACATATTTCAATTCCGCACTCGATAATATGTGTAACTGTTTTTTTAAATATGTAGTATTTTTTTCATCCCATTATCTATGTTTAGCTTTTTCAGTCTATTTTCATTTTGAAATTTACTATCGTAGTTCAAAAAAAGTTAAATTGAACGGCTACTTACATGATAATAATCGATGACACAATTTTCTATGATGTTTAACGAAATGTAGATTATATTCTTTATGTTTCCTTTCTAACGCCTTCTGTACGTATTTCAAGCAATTCATCACTTTAAACTCAAAAAGTGAGTATTTGGGCCACATTATATGGCTTAGAATGACCGTTAATAATTTGAAAAGGTTTGCATCATTATGTGTCCTTTTCATTTCTTCAAGAAGTTCATAATAACACATCGTTTCTAATTCTCCTGTCATTTCTTCCTACCTTAATACTTATTTCAACTACAAATTTGGTGAAGACACTAATCACTGTTATTCAGCAATAACTTTAGATTTTTTTTTCTAACTGATCCGGCCGTTACTTGATGAAGATCCATAGTAATTTCATGAACTACCCCCCACTATTTGATCTTCACAAACTTTATTTGAGAAATATATCATGACATTTGTTTAGCAAAACATGTCGTGATATATTTCTCAAATAAAGTCTGTGGAGATCAAATCGTAAGGCGTAGTTTATGAAATAACTTTAGAAATAATCGTATTGAAGGGTATGTGCTAATTCTTAAATGCATTCCGAAGTATTGAGAAGAAGAAATCTTGTGTGCTCCATTCTATTTAGACAATGCTTGAGCGTGTCATGTGAAATTGCCTAGAATGCATGCGGAACAAACTCGTATTCGACCTATTGTCTTTAAAGTTTTCGAATACTCGATTGAAAAATGTAAATGTAAGAAGATTATCAATTCGGGGTTATACCATCAGAAAACGGCTATGAAAAAAGTTGAGAATGTAAAGATATCAATATGCTACTGATTTTTTGTGTTCAAACCAAACTTTTCCTGCCTGCATTAGATCATTAGAATATAGGCTATATTGATAGCCTCTTAGTTATTTAAGACACGCTTGAGGAAGCCATTGTATGGCGAAACACGTGTTGCGTTTTTGTAAAACTATCTAGTGAAAATCTCATAATAAAGTGTTTTTGTAATACGTTTGATAGCCTTTCATTAGAAGATAGGATATTTTTACCTTCTACAATCTGAAACATATAAAAATTGTAGAAATTGTAGAATTGTAAAAATTTGTAGAAAGGGCAAACTTTTTAGTTCACCCCAATAAGTTACTGCGTAAATAATTTTTTTTCACAAAAATGCCTATTCATCAGTTACTTGTCGTATTCATCAAAAGTGTGTATTAAAGAAAACTTAGAAATTATACAGATACTTATTTTACGTTTCGGCGGTCAGAATATGAAAAAATATAAGTATATTGGCAGTTTTGAATAGATCGTATTTGGCAACTTTAAAAAAATTGGGTAGTGAAAATGACAGACTAATATCAGACAAAATTTTGTACTACATCGAATGTTTCGAAAGACAATCAACAGAAATGGAAAGGGGTAGTTTTTAGGAGATATCAATTTTTGGGAAAGAAAGGTTTTGACTTTATACTTCTTCATCTTTATACAAGGAAATAATGTGTGAATTTTCACGTGAGAGACATCTGATAAAATTCAATAAGGAATGCTCGGAATACAAACTGAATACGGAAAGAGTTTTTGTATAGTTCAATGTACAAAAATAGTTGTTTCGAAGGTACTTTTTCTTTTGTATAATTCAATGTTTTTATGAAAGTAGTTGTTTTGAGAAGGCTTTTTATTTCTGAAAATAACTTCATTGGATAATCTAGACAACTTTCAAAGACTTCATTTTTTTTCCTGTCGAGGTGTTAAAATAACGATTTGGTGTTGGGATGAAACTCCGGTAATATTTACTACCGATGAAACTACGGTGTTTGTAAAACGCATCTAGATTAAAAAAAATGTTTGTGAAAATTTTTTAATTATTATCATGAATGACCTAAGCCTATTCACTTATTCATTATTTAGGTCAGATTTGTTTGGGTTTGCTAAAAATTTCACTACCTTTCACACATTGAAATTGTTTATTTTTATACTAAATATTGGTGTATTGCCATCTCGATGTCTATAGATATAGAATTATATGTTTCCAATATGGATATCAATCAATAATTAAAGAAAAATAATATAGCTATACTAGTCTTGGAAATGCACAATGTACCTTGAAAGAATAAAATAAACAAATGAGGTCGTTTTGCAACTAACAAAAATATTGTCATTAAAGTATTTGCTGAAAATATTGAGGAGAGCAAAATTATCTCAAGATTTCCCAAAAGCTCAAGTTATTTTATTTTTTTATTACTTGTATAATAAGGGTATTTTGTTTCAATTATTTTAATATTTCTACTTTTATATATTCATTCACAATCTTCCTGCTGATAGATCATAAACACATTTATTGAAATCCCTGTTACTGTTTTCAAACTCAATATTTTCTTAAGCTTTGATATTTCTACGTATTAATCGATTTGAAAGGACGAAGTTAACATATCAAGTACCCAAGTTGACGAATTCAGTAGAACTTTACCTCTTTTCATCTTTAAAATTCCCAAACATTGTTTCAATGTCTCTGTAAATGTACCTAAAGTTAATCAGGTCAATAGAATAAAAATCGGATTGAAAACGGAAGTACCTGGAATTTGTTTCATTTTCGAAATTGAAAATGATTATAATTATAATAAATACTTCGGATCAACTTAGTTTTAACATTCATCTTTGAATATGAATATGAGAAGAAGTATGAAAGTATGAAAAAACTCTATGAGGTTTTACAGTTTAATTTTTTCACCAGGCATAAATAATGTGGAATATTACATGAAGTACAGAAAATAATCTAATGTTGGTATTATAGATCAAGAAAGTAATCAGTTTTATATTTCGCTATTTATGATAATTACAATTTTTCTTTCATTGATAGTTTGAAATTTTGAAATGTAAGTTGACAAAATTCAAAATAACTCGGTAGGCGGCCGATTGGTTAGCGTCAATCGTACTTTAAGGCCCAGTTGTACAATCGTGGTTTAAGCCGAGGTTCACATGAACCAGGTTCAAAAATGAACTCGGCTCAAAAACGTATTTTGTTGTTCATACAATATTTGAGCTAAGTTCTTCGAAACCAAGTTCACGGAATAAAACCATAGGTTGGTATTATTGGCGCATGCGTATTTTCAATTCATGCGTTGAAATTTTCTCATAACCACGTTTTTGACACAAAACAGTTGTGTAATTTTTGACTAATACTAATAGCAAATAACAAGTTTTTCATTATTCTGTGGAGTGAACGGTGATAAACTATTTGGAAGAATTTCTTATCAGAAATTTTACAATATTGTTAGACTCCTGACTTCCGAGGTAAGCAATCAGTGTCAGATGAAAAATATTTTATATTTTCTTGGGTCATATTCTTACTTATATGAATTTTTATATTAGACAATGGAAACATCTTCAGAAAGCAAACACCAAAGAGCAACAAACTTCAATTCAAAAGAAGAAGCAGTTTTGCTTAGTATTGTTACAAAATATAAGGGAATTATTGAAAATAAAAAAACAGACAGTAACAATAATAAACAAAAGCGTGAATGTTGGGAAAAAATTGAAGTACAGTTCAACAGTCACAGTGGTGAGGTCTTCAGAGATTGGAACACGTTAAGGAAAAAATATGAAAACATTAAAAAAAGGAGTAAAAGAAAAATAGCAGATGCAAAATGTCATGTAATGTCTACTGGAGGAGGCCCACCGAATAAACCAATTGAAGTCAATGATGTTGACATACTTGTAAGGGATATTTTGGGCAGTAGAGTTGAAGGACTGCAATCTGAGTTTGGAGGTGATGCATCTATTTCAGGAACAGGTTAGTTATTACCATCTTTAACAGAGAATTGTGTTTTATTCATTCATTCAAATTTCATTCAAGACTTTCTTACTGAAATAGCAATATGTCGCTAGGATAACTTTGATTTCCTTTGTTTTTAGAATTTATAACAATTGAATGTGAGGATAATGATATCTCTTTTGGAATACCTGAGGTGATACCAAATAATGATTTTACGGAGGAAGAATATGCCATTCAAGGTAAGATACTACACAATTATTTTAATGAAATGAATAAGGTATACTTAATGCCACATTTAGAAATATCGTTTACCAGAAAATTACTTTTTTTCAAGGACAATTGGAGAATACACAACATGAAACAAAGAGAATGGATCAGATGAAAGAAGAAACAAAGGCTAAAATGGACTGGTCCAAATCTACTCCCGACAACTTAAGGACCCCAAAATCTAAGGTTCTTATTTCAGGTAGGTAAACATGTACTTTTTTGAGATGAGCATCAATAGCCGATGTTTCAAGTACGATGTCGATGTTTTTTTGCCATCCAAATGTTCCATGTTGTTGGTATATCTCGATGGTATTGTTTTGAACTACCATCAATGTTTTGTACAATGGTACATATAGAATTTAGTGACGGGATAATTCGAATGGAAAATGATTATTCGATTCTTGCAATAATCAATTTTTGTCGACTACTTTAACATTTTGGTTAGATAATATTTAGTAAAATAAAACCTACTGACCGAAAAATAACGTTTCAATTTTACTTTCAGGCGAGTCTGGGAATAAGCGAAAAAGGAATGAGTATGAAACACTTTGTAGTAAAGTAAGTCACTGGGCAGAAGCCAAATCCAGTTTAGAGCAAATCAAAATTTCTCAGATGGAGAAAGAACACAATTTGAAATTGAAAATAATGAAAGATAAATCAGAAGCTGAAATTGAAATGATGAGAAAGGAGACAGAAGCCAGGATTGACAACTCCAGAAAAGAACTGGAGGTAACTCTGGAGGGTATTAGGGAGCAAAACAATTTAAAAAAGGAGATTTTGTTATTAGAAAAACATTTTCTTCTTTTGAAAAAGTCGCAAAATTATGAGATGCCTAAAAAATTATAATTTTTCAAAGTAACAGGATAGTTTTCTATGTTCATTCTTTGTATTTATTTGGAAAAATGGTAAAATAAATGTTTGTGAATTAATCCTATCCAGTGTTTTATTTGTTGCTTAACAATGTACTAAGAAGGAGGAAATAGAAAACGATATAGGCCTTATATTTGGATTTATTTTACAAATTACTGAAATAGTCATTAATCAATTGATGCCTCACTACATTGTTAAGATTATTCATATCATTGATATTGATATGGTTATCCACATCATTGACAAAATCTATGGCAGCTTCTTCTTCCTCATTAATAGGTGGTACAGGTTCATCAAAAAGCTTGCAAATGTTTTCCAAAACTGCTGTAGCAATAACAACTGCTTCAACCTTTCTCAATGACAATCGTATACCAAAAGCTAGTATCGGAAACCTCCTTTTCCACTGCCCAAATTTCCTTTCTATGCAATTTCTGGTTCTGATTTGAGATTCATTGAAAAGTTGTTCGGCTCTGATTTGTGGATTTCCAAGAGGTGTTATCATATACTGTTTTATTCCATACCCACTATCTCCAACCAGAACATAATCATGAAACTCATTGTTTTCAAACTTTGCCCTAATATTTGAGCTGGCAAATATATGACAGTCATGACTGGAACCTGGCCAACGACATATTACATCTTGGAACTTGCAGTCTGCATCACATATTGCCTGGACATTGAAAGAAAAAAATCCTTTTCTATTTCTATAGACTTCCGCGTTATCACCACCTGGAGATAATATTTTTATGTGAGTGCAATCTACTGCACCAATACATTTAGGAAATTTGGCTATATTGTAGAATTTTTGGGAAATATTTCTACATTCTGCCTCAGTAACTGGCATTTTTATATATTCTCCATACATATGTGCAATAGATCTGGAAACTTTCGAAACTATTCTACTTGCAGTTCCTTTATCCAAACCAATAAAGTCCCCAACTGTTTGCAAGAAGTTACCTGTAGCAAAATATCTCAGTGTAACTAATACCATTTGCTCTGGTGTTACAGCATGGTTTCTGAAAAAGAAAAAATAAAATTTCAATATATATTGCTAAGCTTAAATATGTGTATTGGTATGAAATAACAAACCAATAATAGTAAAAAAAAGTTAACTATACCTATCAGTTGGTGACATAATTTGTTCTCGAATTCTTTCAATCACGAATCTTGATACTTGTTTCGATAACCTAAACCTTTGAATAAATTCATCATCAGTTAGAATATCAAAGTAGTTTTTTCTCTCCTGGAAGTGAGGATGTTTCCTTCTCACATTTCCTAACATTTCCACCACATCCACAAAATCCTCGTCATCTGTTAACTCTTCCAAGTTAAGAAAATGATCAATTCCTGCCATTAATCAATAGTATTTTCAGTACAGTGCACAAAATATTTTATTCAATGAAAATTGTGAGGTTATAAAATGCTAGAACCGAGTTTAAGCCTAGAAATATGATAGCTCAAGTGAACCTACATATTTTGGTAATCCGGAACTAGGTTCAAACTTGAACTGCAATTGTACAACAAATAAAATTATATAAACTTGGTTTAGACTTGAACTTCCTTTGAACCACGATTGTACAACTGGGCCTAAATCGCTCCATTAAGGTGGGTTCAAATCCAACTGTAGAATTTCCTGCAGCTAGGAACACCTTTAGATGGTAATAATAATAATACTTATTCATCCATGTTGCATACAAAATAGAATTAACATCTTGAAGGCAATGATGAATAAATTGCAAATCCACTGTTACATATAACATAACATATATCATATACATATAAATATAACACAATCAAAATTACTGACGTGAAATAATTTGATGTAATAGCTAAAAAAATAAAATATAATAAAATATCAATTCCGCATTGATAGACAAAATCAAAGGTTACGAGGTAAGACCTTGACAACCATTAGCTAACACGAGTATTAACTTCTGAGGGTTGTAGTTTCAACAGTATTGATAAAAGTAAGGGATTTTGGAAACCTAATCTTTTCTTGAATTCTTCACTCTATTTGTTACGAGTTGGTAATTTTGTCACATATATTGCACATACATGGATATTATGAACAAAACACATATTTCAACACATTCAGGCAATACTCAACAATACTGTTCAACAACAGCAAAAATAATTAACGTGCGAAACAACTGAACTACTGCCCAAATTCTACCCCGAAAAGAAATGTGAAATGTTTTGTTGTGATTTTCATTTTGGTGTACTTTCACGTTGAAATAAAATTTGATAAGGTTGATATTACACTGTAACATAATTTCACATTGTAATTTTATACTCCACTATAATTTCACAGAGGAATTTTACACCCCGACATGATTTTACACTGCAATTTTTCAATCAAGGGTTATATTACCTACCTTCGCTGTAATATTTACGTGTTCAGAGCTATTTTGAAAAACAAAACGATATTTTAATCGGATAGTGATTCTTGAATTCAATCAGACAACTTCTTTTTTAAATTTACTGTACAGAATTAACAATTTTCTTTTTTATCTTCAATGAAAAACTTGTACGAAATAATACATGAAAATAAAAACATGAAAATGAATGAATTTTTCAATTCAACATATCTTCTTCAACATCTCATCTTATTTTTTCTCCATCATACGTTAGTGGTGATATTCTAAGAGAAAGATAAACAAGTTCGAAAATCTGAAGAGAAAATTTTTGACAGACTTTGCAATTCTAAATTGTCAACACTCAAAAAAACTGAACAATCAACCCGAACCCCGTACCTTCATATGCGAAATCCTTCTCATTCATGAAAATGTGAATATATATTTTATATATAAAGAGTTGATATATCATAATATATTTCGAAAACGTTACGATATGGTTGCCTGCGATTCAGATCAGTCATAATTATGACATGATATTTTTGTGCAATAAAAACTGAACTAGCTGCTGAAGTATGGTGCAATACGATTGAAATAGATGGATATTCAAAATATACCCTTCGAATGAAACATGAATATATTTTACTAGCTTCTCTCCCGGTGCATGTCAAATGATTGTCTTCCATTTGCAAATGAGTAAAATAATTTTGAATTTACTCTCTATAAGTGAATAAATAAACGTGTTCTCTTCAGAAAATAGTTGAGACAGACCAAAATTTTTCTTCTTTATACGTACTCGAGCTGCATCTTCATGTTCACGAAAATAAAATTTTTAAATATATTCACATTACATTAATACTCGTAACAGAAATTAATTTCACATGGTTTTCGTTACCAGCTGTATTGTATATTAGTTTTTCAAAGTCAATAAAATAATTGAAAGATTTTCTTCATTAATTTACTACAGAATTTTTTCAATCTTTGAGTCCGTAGATATGACAATTGAAATATTATATACCTAAATAAATATGCGAGGTTTATGAATTACAATAAAATACTGAAAGTTCATGGCCTCGTTATATCAAAACGAAGCTTTTGTTATTATTATTATCTAATCATGAGTTACTGATGAATAGAAAAGTTTTTCTTCATGAAAAATACTTTGTGTTTACCCAGTAACTTATCGGATTGAAGTAAAAAGTTAACCTATGTACACGTGTATAAAGTTCGCCATGACAATTTTCATATTTTTCAGATTTTGGAAGGTAAAACACTTTTAATACCTGTATTCAATTTTGAACATTGTTAAGGTATTCACTACAGTTCAAGTCGGAAATTAATATTTACAAATGTATGGATACCTACTACCTATTACGATCATACTCTTAGCATATAAGACATCAACCCTATTGTGATATGTCTATAGCGTGAAATCATAAATTGAGGTCAGCCGAACCCAATATGAAATCTACCATCCATATTTTTCATCAAGGAACTCTACCTTTATCTTAATACGCTCTGTGCAACTTTCAATTCCAGGTATTATTAACAATTGGTTTACATCCTTTTCAGAAATAAGGAAATTCGTAGTAACAATCGGTTAGTCATTTCAGAAGAATTTGACATTGACATAAGGACTCCTTAAGAAAGCGTCCTTGGTCTTCTGTTTTTTTTATTTTTATAAATGATCTTCCTGATAAAATAGCATGAGGGAAAATCCGAAGTATGCCGACGACACATGTAAACTTGTTTAAGATATATCCGAAAGTAAATTAAAAAAAATCAAAAGCTAGTGCTTCAAGAACATACTAATCTTAAATCAAAAAAAGACTGCACAACGAATATAGAACACCTTCAAATCCTACATATCACGTGAAACAAAATTTCTGGGTCCTTGATCAACATCTCTCTTGGTAGAAACAAATATTTCTACGATAAATTACCGAAGCCACTGAATTAAATTGGCACCATTGCCAATTCCGTTATTATTGATGCTACGAATTCGGTTAAATGGGCAAACTATTAGCATTTTTGATGGCCTTCTCGATGCCGAAAACAAAAAAAAATGACAGACGCGTTTTTGAAATATTCCATAAAATGATACTTTTTTGAATGGAACAGCCTATATTTCATCATGCATTTCGATTCGTAGTAACATTTTCAACAACAAAGTTCATATCACTACTCTTCCTGAAGTTGGAAATGAGCGATGTGGAAATATTAATTTCTTTCACTAGTACAAAAATGTTCTTTGTCTTGGCAACTAAAACCTCGTGATTGTCGAAATACCCAATTTTGGTACTTAGGGGGAAGAGTAGGGAGATTTTTTACATCTGAAAAATCGAATTCAATAATAAAAAAAGTGCTAACGAGATGATTGAAGATGACAGTTTGAAAAATGAAGGTTATAAAGTTTACATGCCTTATAGTTATGTCACATGTAAAACAGTAATTGAAGAAATCAGTACAGATGTTTCAGAGACCGAGATAAAAAAATGAGATAAAAAAAGTATCATTAAAGTACTAAACGTGGAAAGAATGAACAGATGTGTGACTAGTCAAGAGGGCACAATCCAATATGTACTAGCACCCATCATCCTAGTAACATTCAAAGGCAATATAATCCCGCGCTCAATCCATCGCTCAATGCTACAACTGTCTGCTTTACGGTCATATAAAGAATTGCAAAGGCCAGAAAAAATGCTTTTCTTGTCCAAACATTATGAAGAAGAAGAGGAATATAA
Organism: Leptinotarsa haldemani; assembly: GCA_015342125.1. Taxonomy (NCBI): domain Eukaryota; kingdom Metazoa; phylum Arthropoda; class Insecta; order Coleoptera; family Chrysomelidae; genus Leptinotarsa; species Leptinotarsa haldemani. The sequence goes on along the minus strand of WOGM01000139.1, from coordinate 4,708 downwards.
GAATTGTATCAACATTAAATCTCTTTTTTGTGAAAGTAATGATCACAAATCCAATAGCAAACAATGTGCCGAATAAGAATGGCAAAAAAATTTGTGAAAAAATGACCTTTGATAATAATGAAGCAGCAAAATCCTTCTCAAAGCGGCCGAGAACCTTTAATTCACAACCACAGGACCTTCCAACAGATGAATGACAGAATATCAGAGAAACGTAGAGAAATCTTTGAAAAAATAATATGAGCAACAAGAGGACGTTTGCTCAGGGTATAGGAGCGAAACATAATAATAAGCGGATGGAAAGTAGGGAGGGTTATAGTAGGCAAGCACTAAATGACATTTTAATAAATCCAGATGGTAGGATTTCACAACCAACTAATGAAACATGCCCTAAATAATAGAAATACAGGTACTATTAAAGAACGTTAGTAGAACAGGTTGATAGTAGTAACAATATGAATTAAATAAGTGAGAGATTAGATTTAAGAACAGAAGATACAGAAGAAAAAAGGATAATAACAAACTCTTATGACATGTTACGCAGGCTACCATCCAATACAATTAAAAAGGTAATAGATATATCCTCACTTTCGAACAAGTGAGGACACATAAGGATTTTGACGCTTCAGGATTTTTTAATTAATTTCATTCGGGGACTCAGTGGATCCTAAAAAAATGCTAATCATCCAGTGGAACATTACAAGTTGCAGGGCAAATTGACATTTTTTCCTTAACATAATTCAGGAACAAACACCACATGTGATTCTTTTGAGTGAAACATGGCTAAAACCAGAAAACATATTCAAAATTAAAAATTATAACATAATCAGATCTGACCGTGAGGATAGATACGGGAGTATAGCGACTATCATTCGAAAGGATTGCAATTTCACAGAAAAAAATACATTAACAACAATGATAAATTTCAAAGTATAATAATCAAGCTAAACAATACGAACACAGTAAATACAAAGAATCAACCTAATAACAAATTGAACTTTACCAGTTATATGACTTGATATCCAAACTAGAAGGAGAAACCATTTGGATGAGTGATTTTAATGCACACCATGTATTATGGGGAAGTAATAATATTAAAAATAATGGCAACATCATGTTGACCATGATAGATAGAACAGATCTGGTAGTCATGAATACAGGTAAGAGCACTAGATTCAGAAATCCGAACGTCCAAAATCCAAAGACACAAGTCCACTGGACTTGTGTCTTATATCTAGCAAAATAGCATCAACATGTTCATGGGAGGTTTTAGAAGACTGTGAGAAAAGTGATCACTTCCCCACTGTGTGTAAATATATTCACCAAACAAAAGCAAATGTCCTTTACTCTAATCCTACAAAACGTAGATTTTTTGCTAAAGCAAACTGGGATGAGTATTGATTCGATTAATGAACACAGTAGCGGACAGTACCATACCTGAATTTCAACAAAGGCAATTTAAAGGAGCTCGCAGCCCTTGGTGGGATGCCGAGTGCCAACAACAAAACGCAATACGGACACAGACATTAAACACTTTTGAACAAATATCTAATTTATAAAATTATATAGAGGTTAAAAATATAGCACAGACAAAACGATTCTTAAAAAAAAAAGAAAGAAAATACAAAGTTTCAAGTATTTCTGTTCCACGTTAAACCGGGATTCAAACTTGTCATACGTCTGGAAAAAAATACGTAGCTTTTCAGATGAAAAACTGAATAGATGCGAAAAAAATTATGCTCCGGACCCCATCTTAGCCGAAAAACTTTTAAGACAACGTTCTCACTGTGACATAAACCCAGAATTCCAAATGGTAACAACTATTGAAGAATGAAAACCTTTTTCACTAGTAGAATTAGAAAAAGAATGAAAAAAAATTCTACCCCGGATAGAGACGGTATCCCTTACAGTATGTTTATAAAGTTACCAGTAATAGTTAAAAACATTCAGTAACAATTTACAACAAAACCTCACCGTGCCGAATTCGTGGAAAATTTTTTCATCATTTGGAATTTCAAAACAAAATAGGAACAATAACACCGACATAGACAATTACCGGCTATTGGCAATGGCATCATGTTGACTAGAAATTCTAGAAAAATTAATAAAAAATTGATTAGAATGGAAATTTGAAAATCAAGGAATATTCAACAAAAATCAAGTAGGCTTCCGCAAAGGAATGGGAACGATGGATAGTATTACCTATTTGGTGTCTTATGTCCAATGGCATTAGGTTTGAACAAAATAACAATTACAGTTTTTTTAGATATTAAAAGTGCATACGACAACATAAATATATACATACACTCTATAAATATCTATTAAAGTATGGTGTGGTGAATGATATAGTCAATCTAATATTCAGAATACTGCAGAACAAGGAGAAATATGTTGTAGACATAGAAGATAATATACATGATCCCATAATTACCACAAGAGGCGTCACACAGGGTTCACCACTTAGCCCACTATTATTTAACATTTATATAATTTCATTATTTGAGATGATACCCAATACGGTTCAACTACTAACTTAAGCGGACGACGTTGTCCTAATATGTAAAGGAGAGAGCATTCTGTAATGTACTAACTGGGAGAGTAATACAAAATATGAACGATTAATACTTTAATTAAAAACTAACCCGCCACTACATTACAAGAACACATAGCATACAGGCAGGGCCGTAGCGAAAAGAAATACCAGGGGGGAAGGGAATCCAAAATTTCCCAACCTCATCAGCAAAATTTACCAACTTTCGAAAAAATAAAAGCCGAGGGATTAGTCAGTACTGTAATATATTAATTTTCTTACTTAGCTATCCAAAGATTGGCTGAATGCTTATGCTCGTTAGGATATGCACAAACAAAAAGAAATTTTGGTAATTATAAAAATAATGATGGGAATTATTCTACTTAAAATTGGTATTGGAATATTCAATACAAATGAAAAGAAACAACACTTACATAACATTGTGCTTATTGTTTTCTACTATTATTTTCTCTATTTTCACGGCCCAAAATCTCCCAACTTTTCCAAGTCGAAAAACCAGCGAAAAGTTGGGAATTTTGTAAAATTGTCACTTCAACATTTGTCGGCTGTTCAGGACTGTTCTCTCACTTTGGAGAAACTAAACTTTTTTGAAGTTTTCAAACAACTCAGAATCTCAAAGTATGTGATCTCCAAGTTATACAAGTTGGGAAATCCCAACCTTCTCCCGGTTCTTTCCTTTTTCTTATTACCTGTTATTAATTTTTTCCACTATTATTTTTTTATTCTTTTCTATCTTCACGGCCCAAAATTTCCCAACTTTTTCCCAAGTCAAAAAAGCAAGGGGGGAGGCTCCCCCCATCCCCCCATGGCGACGGCCCTGCATATAGGAAAGATAACCTGCTTATGTGAAGTTATCCACGCTTTTCTAGCCACGCTTTTTGACGTATAGACCATCGACATCGGGATAGAGAATATCCGTCCACTGTTGCCAAGTTTCACATAATTCCTAGCCACGCTTTTGTATGCCCCAGATTGTAATATATTATGGAAATAATACTTTGAATAAATTATAAGGAAGCCACAAATGTAATAGAAATAAAAGATTCCTAATTTATATCTATCTTATCTTTTAATTTCTTGAAAGAATTTTGCAGAATATTTGAGAGGAAAAATATTAAAACTGATATTTTTGACATAGTTTTTCTTATATCTCAGTTAATAGTGGAGATCAGATCGATTTGCAGTGCCATCGAGGATGGTGGAAAAAATAAAAACTTTTATTTTTTCATTACATCTCCGTTAATAGTGAGTGATAGTTGATGAATTTCTCTCTGAAGAATAGCACATTATTTATGTATGAGATCTAATCAATTTGTAGTGCCGTCGCGGAGGGTGTACAAAATAAAAACTGATTTTTTTTTACATTTTTTTGCCAATATCTCAGTAAATAGTGAAGGATCATTGATGAATTTTTCACTGAAATGTAGCACAGTTTTCAAAAATATCATGTACAAGATCAAATCAATTACAATTGCCGTCGGGAAGGGTGGAAAAAATAAAAGCTCACATTTTTGAGATATTTTTGCTAATATCTCAGTTAATAGTGAATGATCATTGATTTATTTTCCACTGAAATGTAGCACATTATTCATAGATATCTTGTACAAGATTAAATCAATTTGCAGTGCCGTCGGGGAGGGTATAAAAATCTAAATCTGAAATTTCTTGACTATTTTTTCTTACATCTCAGTTAATAGTGAATGCTCGCTGATGAATTTTTCATTGAAATATAGCACATCATTAATAGATATCATGTACGAGATCAAATCAATTTGCAGTGCCGTCGGAGAAGGTGGAAAAAAATAAAAACTTTTTTTGACAAATTTTTGCCAATAATGTGCTCAGTTAATAGTGAATGATCGTTGATGGATTTTTCACTGAATTGTAGAAAATGTTTCACATTTTCAGAACCTTTTGGAATCATTTCATAAGTTTTAATTACCTTTTCACGGATAATTTGAAAATAAGGGGAGATACTTCACAGAAATCTAATTTTCCGTTAATTTTTGAAAAAAATATTTATTGAAGTTTCACATGGACGAGAAACAGAATAAGATTTGTTGTTTGATTTTGTTGAATTTTGAAATGAAATGTTTGTGTTCAATGGTTGAAGAGAAGAAATGTTTTCTTTGATGTTATCCTGTGTGAAATGCAATATAT
>WOGM01000138.1:0-16366 GCA_015342125.1 Leptinotarsa haldemani | reverse complement strand
TTTCCCTTTTTGCGGGTGCCCATGACGTTTTAACCACCTTTTTAATTGTTCACAATTATGTGCCTCAATTAAATTATTAATAAGTGAAGCATCATCAATGTTTTTTTCCAATAATTTATATGTTTGTAGAGATACTATTCCTTGTCTAGCCATTGTCGATTAAAACAGTACGAATGTTTTGAATTACCGCCATTTCAATATGACAGGTACGCTTGCGCTCGTCTTATGCTGAAAAGGCCTATTCGCATTTGATTTGTCAAAAATTATCGACGCGAGAAGTGAGATTGATCCAATTTTGTAGACAAGTTGATAGGTGGTGCAAGAATCGAAATCTGTCGGGCGTATTTTGTTTAGATCCTTAATTTATAGACAATAATGTAAAAAAGATTTCCCCTGAAATCAGTTTATTTCGAAAAGTGAACAACATTGAAAATTGAAGTGTCAACTTGACATTGTCAAGCTGCGTCACTTGAGTTGTGAGTTGACTTTATGAATAAAATTCTGGAATTTATTTAATATAACAAATTGTCGGATTTTTCCGAGTTTATTAGCCGTGGTATGCACGTTTCATCTGCTACTGTGTACTGCTGCTGCGAATAATAAACCCGGAAACAACTACTTTTATATGAACACTGAATTAGTGTTTTTGTACTTCTCTGCATGATCTAAACATCTTTGTATGGAGTTAATTTTTTGAAATCGATTGCTTCCTTCATTTCTTTGGAAGATTCCCACATTTTTATCAATAAGGATGGATAAATAGAAAGCCAAAACCCTCCTTTCCCAAAAATCAATCTCTTCTGAAAATAAACCCCTTTAACCTAATATTTCATTTTGCTCGCCACTTTCACAATTTTTATCAGACAATGTGAAATTTTTGAGAAAAGCACCCAAACTGATGAATATTACTGGAATTTATGATATTAAATGTAAGGACTGAGATGCAAAATATTATGGACAGACAGAAATATCTATTAAAATAAGTTACTTATAAGGACCACCTAGCACACCTAAAATATGGAAGACCAGAAAACTCAGCAGTCGCCTGTCATATTTTGCAACAAAACCATTCCATAGACTTTAGTTCATTAAGATTAGACAAGTTTACAATAACAGGCATCTAGATGCCTATGACAGTGTAGAAATAAGAAAACATAATAATATTATGAATAACGATGGTGGACCAATACTTACCTAATGGTATACCATATTGCTTTATGGGAAATAAAGTTTCTGGCCTTCTACTACTCCACCTCGAAGAAAGGAAGGAAGTAATCAATTTTTTAGATCATGCAAAAAGGTAACCTTGAGATACACACTGAAAGAAAAAGCCTTCCTTAAACAGCTATTTTCATATAAACATTGAATTACACGAAAGAAAAATTCTTTCACATATACTTCTATACGAACACTGAATTATAGAGAAAACACTTTTCTCTACTGAGTTTGTACCTATTCCAAACATTCGTTATGGCATTAATTCAGATATCATTCACAAAACTTGTTCACAATGTACTAAATGAAAGGTAAAAATTTCACTTACATGAAACACTGTTCACGCTCACTGGTAGACATCGATGTTTCGCCGTAAGACACTTGCCCGAGGGCTCTTCAGTACAAATCTGGATAACGATAAGAAAAAACATACAATTCATTCATAAATAACGATTTTATTTATGTCACGGAATAAGTTCGATTTACTTATGTCATCGATGACATCGTAGTCGTGACATGCATTCACGTTTTTGATTAAATCCCAGCCAGAAGGAATCTTATTTAAATTGAAAGGGTTATATTTTTAGGAGTGAGTAATTATTGGAAACAAAAAGTTTTTGGTTTTCTACTACTCCATCTTGATACAATATATGTGGGAAGAAAAAAGCATTCCTGAAACAGCTACTTTCATATAAACATTGAATTACAGAGAAGAAAAATTCTTTCGAAACAAATAGTTTTATACGAACACTGAATTATACAGAAAACACTTTTCTCTACTCAGTTGGTATTCCAAACATTCGTTTTTTCATACATAATTTGGAGCAACAGAGCTATATAGAATAATCATGGAGTGAATAAGGAATGTAAGAGAATTCTTATTACATTACATCTTGTGAGTCACTATAGGATCAATTTTTTTTATTTTTGATATATTGGCAGTAAGTTCTACGGAAAGTGGAAGAGCAATTGAATGATGACTTGTCATCATGTAAATTGAATTTCGCCTTTTATCTTCATAGAATAAATGAACTGTTCCTGATTAATTTGCTTTAATTGTATTAGAAGATAATAAAGACGATTTTATTATTATTATTAAAACTGAACCCTCTACGACAACAGGAAAAATTCAGGACAGTGGTTGGATACCGATTAGCCACCCAGGCACTTACCAAAGGAGAAAACCCACAAAAAACACCATGATTACGGTATGGGGTCAGTGGCTGGTGTGATTCACTATAACTTTCTGCAACCGGTCCATACCATTCTTTCGTGAGAAAATCGACGAAATGTACCGAAAATTGCGTCAGCAGCAGCCGGCTCTGGGGAATGAATCGACTTGTGTTACGTTGGAAAAAGTGTACTGATTCAAATGGCCCTTGGCCCTTATTTCGATTAAATTGAATGGAGATTCACTGAGATCACAGTTTACACAATTACTTTACACTCATGAAAATAGACAAAACTCCGAAACAACCTTCTCTGATGACATTGGTATACTAGTTATTGGACCATACTTGTGGTAAGCTGCTAATTTATTGAATTGATGGATGTAGCCGTTGGTAGCAAATATAATGAAGAAAAGAGAATTTCAATTCTCTTTTCTTCACTGCTAATTTATGTTGCTGTGGGCAGCGATCAATCTAGGGGGGGGAAACCGGGCAATTTCCCGGGGTGGCAAAAATGAAGGGTGGCAAAAATCTATAGAATAACAGATGGGTAAAAGGCGGCAAACATTATTTTTCCCGGAGCGACGAAATAGCTGGATCGGGCGCTGGCTGTGGGTGATTCGGGGTGATTAGAAAGGTTGTTATACTTGTATCTGTATGAGTTGGTTTGTGGCAAACTGCAAAATCGTGTTTGTTGGTGATTTTTGTGACTGCGAGATTTGAAAAGTTTATCGAATTATTGGTTTATATTTATATTATGAATTTAATGTTCTCGTGTATGAAGTTAATTCATTGAAAAGATGACTGTTATTGTCGATGTGTTGCTGCAAAACAATCTATCACATTGTCAACATACCATACCAGTAAATACATTTTCGGAAAACAGATGTTGTTGTATAGTTTTTTCAAATTTTTCATGAAAACTTCAGATAGAAAGAGGCTTTGAAGATTACCACATCATCTAATTTTGTGATAGATCCAATGTTTTGTCAGACATCCTGATATATTTTCCATTCTTTTTTGTTGAGAATATAATTCTTTTCCGAATCTCCAACTTCATTTTTCGATCACTCATCATCTTATTATAAATATAGGGCAGTTCTTTCCAACCCTATATGGATAAACTGGTTTTTAGCATATATGAAAGTTATCAAGATCATTTTCGTGAAATCTTTTTTCTCAGTTTCTGTCAACGAAGGCAGTTAGGTAGTATTACTGAATTTGTTGACGAAATAATTATAAGGGATAAGTAAAAAGTCAACATCATGTGTAAAATATCTTCCACTAGCGATCTGCCTCGGCTCCGTACGGGAAATATGAATTCACCCATCGGAAATTTAAGGGCATGGACAAACAGTGATGAAAATGTTTTACGGACACGGAAACAGTGATGAAAAGGTAACTTTACTTTATGAACGCACCTTTTCCCCCGCGGCTGGCGCCCCAGTTGGAATATAAAAAATCCGTTCTTATTGCACATCTACAATATAAAACAAACCTACATATAAAATTTTGCACTCGGAAAATATAGCGATACGGAGAAACAGTGATGAATAGGTAATTTTTATATGTTAACGCTCCCCTTTTACCCCCAGTTCGAATATTTGAAAATCCTTTCTTAGTGCGCAGATAATACTTGAGAAGCACCTATACACTAAATTTCAGCTTCCTAGGACCTACCAGTACGGAGAAACAGGGATGAATGAGTGAGTGTTAAGGTGAGTTCATATTAGAACGATTGCGATAATATTTTTGCGGTTCCGTAAATTCTGCCCAATTGTCAAAATACCCCGTTCATGTTGAAGCGAGCAATATCTAGGGATTTTATTGTTGAATTTCAAATTTTATTACATGAACCTGAATGATGACATACGACTCATACGAATTACGACTTAAAACCAGACCCAATCATATCAGAAAATAGGACTAATAATTTTCTCAAGTTTTCTTTAATATGAACGTGTCATCAAACCACTTATCTTAACGTTACTGCCAAGTGCATGATTCTTTTGCAAAATGAGTTTTTTTTAATGAAGGTCTAACCAAATTCAATAATTTATTGAATAATGGGGGAGTCAGCCTGAAATAGTTGAAATAGTTCTCTGGATCACTAATTCTCATTTCAGCCACAAGGTTGTGATAATCTCCATATTTACTTCTCATGCCATAACGATGGGGTTTTCTCAATGAAGCTTTATATATACGGTAAAGTTTATAATTTGAACAACCTGACACATTCATCTATTTCGGATTCAATTTCGATGTATGGGCTTAAAAAACGATTGTCAAAATAGCAATGTAACCTCATTTTATGTTGACGTATACAATTTTGCGAAAATCGCAAAAAAGTTCAAATTTTTAAACTTTTTACGATGAACACGACGCCATTTTAAATCGCACTCTTTATGCGATGTTCGTTCCAACATGAACTAGCCTTTAAGTGAGTGACTCGCATTTATAAGTATAGATTTCAATTAAAAATGAAGCAACTTTTTATAGACTTTCAATTCACTAAATACCTTGAACTTTCACAAAAATATTTAGAAGTGACTTAGGAATATACGAACGAGAGCAATAGAAAACTCATCAAAGTAAATAGATTAACGCCTAACCACAGTTATTACTCAGCGCCTAACTGGTTTCTCAAGGTCACCAAATTTGAGGGACAAAAATATCAGAGGATTCTGACAGTTACTGTTATTTCTGTATATGTAGACTAGTCTGTGATTTCAGTTTGCAAATAAAATATCAAGTGGCGACCCTGATTCAGTATTTTTTCTGAGAGGGGGTTATTCATTTTTTATTTTGTTTTCATTTTTCCCTATTCAGTGATGTTTCAGTTTATTTAATTTATTTCAAAAAATTAGTGATCGCAAAAATTAAAGAAATAACGTTCTTCGTTTTGTGTGTTATGAAAATATGGTGATTTGTTAGATCATATGAAATGTTGAAATGTCCTAATTTTGAATTTTCAGGATGAACCGCCTTTAGATAACAGTACCCCTAAACATGTACAACATGTTAAAGGACGACCACCTATCAGAGATCTAGAATCATTTCAGAGTCCTATTGAAAAAATGGAAAGTGGGGAAGAGGAAAGCTTTTCAGTTGATTCCGATTCACTTTCAGAATCTGATTTCCATGATATATCCAAAGAAAAAATTAAGGATATCTCGAAAAAAGAACAACCTTGTAATTGGATTTGCATTGCAATAGGTATTGGATGCATATCAATTTTTTGTGTATTGTTGTATGATGTGAAGGAGGTAGAAGTTGAAGCAGAGAAATATACAATGGAGACTCTAAAAAAAGAATTTCCAAATCAAATGAACGAGTTTTGGCTTTCCATTGAAGTTGCCATATCTGAAGTGAAAAGAACTAGTCGTCCGAAGTCAGTCATTTTCTTGTATCAAGATCATACGAAGCATAGTTTGGATAGAATATTGAAAGGCGTTTCATCTGTGGCAGTTTGTGAAATAACTTCTTGTTCGTCTAAACCAATCATAATTGAAAAAGGACAATTGAATACTACGGATATCCTTGAGGATTATGGTAAAATAATTGCTGAAAATAAAGAACAGTTAAGGGAAAACGGAGTTATGATTGTTAAAAATTTAGAGACAGTACCAGGAGCATCGGCTCAAGCTTTCCATAGTCTTTGTGATGAAGTAAATCCTGTCATAGAAAAAGCTTTTTTTATATTCACTATGAAAGTGGATAAAGTTTATAGTAATAATATCAAGGCAATAGAAAATCAGTTAAGGACTATGTGGAAAGATTTGAAGGATGACAAATTTTATCCATTATTCACAAGAATATCAGATTGTGTGCTTTCTGTTAATTGAGAAAAATAAAATGGAATTAAATGTTTCAAATCAAACCTCAAGAGATATATCTAACCTCACAAATTATCAAGTATGAGTTTCAGAACTTAGATAACCCCCTTGAAAGAGTGAACACATTGTACTTTCAGTAATATATTCAAAATATATTTTTGAAAACATCAAGATCCTGTATTTCGTAATATACATCCATATTTATCAAAGGGCTGTGGTTCTATCACATAATTTTATATCCTAATTTCTGAATATTACATTGATTTATAATTATATTATTATTGTTTTTGAAAAAGAACATGTATTCAATAAAAAAAATATGAAAATAAATGGACTTGTAAAGTTGATACTGTACATTTTTTCAAAAGGCTTAAATGAGGGTGGGTTCAAGTGATGACATAGGTATATATTTTATGAACCAAAATACACCAAGGAAGTTTAACATGAAAGTGGCTTTCATAATTCTGCTCACTTCAATGAATGTATGATAACCCTACACCTACAGATGAAATGTTGGAAATTGAAAATTCGAACATATGAAATGAGCTGGGTAAAAGCTGAAGTAAATCCATCAGATACCTGTATGATGTCTTCCATTTCGGAGGTTCGTCGCAATATTTGTCCTGCATATGAAAAGCAGAAATTAATCACTTGGTCGGTACGACCAACCATTAGATCGGTCTCGGGGTATTGCCCCATCATTAGTACCGGGTAGGTCACTTCAGACGGAGTGATCCGTCTGGGTATCCCCACACCATACAAAATTAATTCCGGAGCTCAGAGTACCAAAAGACAATAGAGAGGCCTTTTGCATCCTTACATTGAAGACAGCATAACTTTGTTTACGGGAAGTAAGTTAGACCATAAAACAGTGGCGGTTGGTTCAGTTGGTAATCGGAGGGATATTATATATTTGTGAAATAAATAATTTCATAGGAATTTCTATAGGAAATCTGATTTATTATTAATGATTATGGAAATGGGGTCAGTTTTTCTACCACCTACTAGATGTTTATTTATATATGGCTTTATAATAAATCGCGTGGTTTACTGAGTTGAAATTAAATTATTTCAAATGAACTAATCGTAACGACGATAAATGTTAATTTCAAAAGTTATGAAGTTTGCTTCATAAACATTTATGATTTATTCTCAGATTTGATAAACAAGCTGTACGGTTTGTGAGGTCCGATATAAAGAATTTTCGATTAGAAATCATGAATGTTTATAATTACGATTAAGGTTTGATATTATTATGTGATTTCATTCAAAATTGATATATAGGAGTCTTTGTGGACCAACATTATGAAAGAGAATATTTTTGATGTTTTTAATGATCACTTTTTTGATCGTATTCTTATATATAAAGTTTTTGAAACCAGGTTTATATTATTTCATTATTTGACATATCCCAACCAAAAAAAAGGTTAAAAAAATGACAACCGTCATTTCTCATTGAATATTGTCTGTATGCAACGCGAGAGCTCCGTGCAAAAAAAGAAAAACCAGACGGAAATCATATCCTTTGTGTGACGTAAGTTAGTTTTTAAGTGAGCAATAATAGATTTAACACCGGTTGTACAAACTGAACATTGAGCAGAAAGCTTTACAATCTGTTGATCACAGAATGAATATGACCTATGACACACATATGAAAAATATATTTTTCATTTTCGAATACAGTTTTTTTCATAATGAAGAAAAGAGAATTCGTCAGTATGAACTATTGAAAAAAACATAATGTCGGTCCACAAAGACCCCTGGATACAAATTTTGAATGAAATCACATAATATCAAACCTCAATCGTAATATTCATGATTTCTAATCGAAAACTCTTTATATCGGACCTCACAAACCGTACCGCTTGTTTATCAAATCTGAAAATAAATCACAAATTTTTTCATCTGATTTCATGAAGCAAAGTTAATTACTTTTGAAATTAACATTTATCACTGTTATGAATTAGTTCATTTGAAATAATTTAATTTTAACTCGGTAAACCACGCGCTTCATTATAAAGCCGTACATACATAAAAACCTAGTAGGTAGTAGAAAAACTGGCCTCATTTCTATAATCATTAATAAGAAATCAGATTTGCCGTAGGAACTATTTGAACAGAATTAATTTTCACCTGAAATAATGTATTTTATAAATAGGTATATAATATCTCTCCGATTATCAGCTTAACCAACCGCCACTGTTTTATGGTCCAACTTAATTCCCGTAAACAAAGTTATGCTGCCTTCAATGTGAGGATGGAAAAGGGTCCTCTATTATCTTTTGTTACTCTGAGTATAAAGGCTAGTTCGTGTTGGAACGACCATCGCATAAAAATTGCGATTTAAAATGGCGTCGTGTTTATCGTAAAAAAGTGAAAAAATTGAACTTTTTGCGATGTCCGCAAAATGTTATAGATCAACATACAATGAGGTTATATTGCTATTTTATTTGACTTTCGTTTTGTTCAAATTATATCAACTTTACCATATATATTATAAAGCTTCATTGACAAACCCCCGTCTTTATAGTGTGAGAAATATTTTCAAAAACAGAAGAAAATATGGAGAATTTCACAACCTTGTGGCTGAAATGGGAATTAGTGATTCAGAGAAATATTTCAACTATTTCAGGCTGACTCTCTCATTATTCAATAAATTATTTAATTTGGTTGGCCCTTCGTTAAAAAAGACTCATTTTGCAAAAGAACCCCTTGCTCCTGCACTTAGATGAGTGGTTTGAAGACACGCTACTATTAAACAAAACTTGAGAAAATTGTTAGTCCTATTTTCTGATATGATGGGGTCAGGTCTTAAAAGTCGTAATTCGTAAATTCGTATGAGTCGTATCTTAGACAAGGAATAATCTAAGAGTCGTATGTCATCATTCAGGTTCATGTAATAACATTAAAAATTCAACAATAAAATCCCTAGAAATTGCCCGCTTTAACATGAACCTTAGACAAGGAAAGATATACCTAATCTAAGACATGAACAGAGTATTTTGACAAGTGGGGCAACAATTGGGGTCACAACATAGGTCTATGACATACACCATATTAGTTAGGTTAGGATTTTTCGAGCGCGAAATTCGAACTCAGGTCCAGCACGGCAACCTATCATTTAATTTCCCATGTAAATCTTATGGGACTAAAAATTCTTCGACTTTGTCGCCTTTTTTCACGTATTCAATCTTATTCCTTAGAACTGATTTACCATAAAAAAGACGAAATGGAGTTTCCTTTACCTGTTTGATACAAAATAATTGAAAAATATGGATAATTTTCTATGAATTTGTCAATATAAAAATGCATTGCAAAATTCATGGAACGCATGTCTTAGATTCAAGAGTGGTATATTACTCGTGGGGCAACAAAGCGATATTTAAAATTCACGTGTTAACCCTTAGATTGCCGTGCATTTAGATTACAATTCCTTATTACGTAACCACATAACAACACATTTCGGACATTGTAAATAACACAAAATGGAAATATTTCAATTTGAATACATTTCGTTGGACAAATGAAATATTACACTTTCTAAGTTGGTTTTCCACTTCAGCCACATGGTCTGTAATATCATTCAGAACAGGTATCCCACAGTCTCGCAAAGTAGATTTCCCAAACGGCTTATGATATGTCGTAGCACGCTTCTCCATATTCTCGCGAGTGAGATCATCTCCTAATTGTAGCAGAAAATAACGTCGTCGTGCTGTGGTTTTCTTTTTCCAATCAGGATATTTTTCTATGTATAGAATAAAGGCATTCAATGCACAAATGTCTATTATATTCATGAACAACCTATAAGGCCATCGGGCTGTTCTTATGCAACATGAATATTCCCTTATAAGCTTATCAGCGGTATCAACGCCGCCCTTGGTTTTGTTATAATCCAAAATCATGAGGGGCGTGTTGTCATCTCTATCAGAAATAGTATCTTTATCGTGTTGACTGGAAAGCAGGTGGACCATTTTATTTTTCTTATGTATAAACAAAACCATCGCAAGATCTTTTGTAAATGCAAATATCGATGAATGTGAGGGCCGAGCTGTAATTGCCAATTGTGCTGGGGTATCTGGCTTTTTCTTGCGAACAGTGCCAAGTACTGTTAGTTGTTTTGTTAGGAGATATTGTGCTAATGGGACACTGGTGAAAAAATTATCCGTTGTTATTCCTCTCTAGCTACCGAGATACGGCTCTGCCAAGTCCGACACAACACGCAATCCTTGCTGTTTCTTTGCTGCTCCACCAGGCGTTTTTCCAGTGTAGACTTGCAGATTGGATAAATATGAGGTCTCAGTATCGGCAACTGCCCAAATGTTGATCCCATACCGATCAGGCTTTGATTTGATGTGCTGTCTGAATGGACAACGTCCCCGAAAACAAACGAGCTGTTCATCAATAGTGCTGATTTCATAAGGTTCAAAGGCCTTTTTGCAATTGTCAACGAACATTACCCCGATATCTCTAATAGCTGCTAGTTTGTCCTGTTCTTTTCTTTGAGCTCTAGTGGATTTGTCATCAAATCGTAGGAATGATGAAATTTCTTCAAATCTGTTTCTAGGGAGAGCTGCGCTGAAACACGACCTACGTATAGAAGTGTTAGTGCTCCATATTTCCTTGGTGGATTCCCTTCTGCATCGCAATGCACCTGCTTTTACGAGTACTACTAAGAAACAGTCTAATTCTTCTGATTCAAGTGAAGTCCATACTTTTGGTTTGTTAGGATTTTTTTCATTCCACTCAGCGTAATATCTGCATACTTCTTGGTTGGTATAATTACATAAATATAATATCCTTCATTTCAGTTGTTACGAACAAGTTGAACATTTCTAAAATTATTTCAGATGTTTCACTGTACTCTGTAAGACCCGGGCGTGCATTTACAAAATTTCTTCGAAGTCTCCTTGTTGCAGGAAACGGTTTACCATACCATCCCATACCAGATTTTGCAATATATTTAGGACCTACGGACTGAACATTATGACTTTCGTGGTCTTCAACTTCTTCATCTGAAGTTTCCTCGCTTTGAATTTCTAGACTATCATCAGTTTCTGAAATATTTTTCTGTAGTAAATCATCGTGGTCGTTGTTTTAGGAGTTACTGTCACTGTCATACTCGATTTCAGAATCAGAAGTCAAATTATTTACATCTTCCAGTTCACGTTGTGACAGTTGTGATAATGGTCTGCTTCTCTCAGAACGCCTCATTTCTGATAGTGAAACGAAAGCGATGTGAATGAATATTTTGTTACTTGAAATCCCATGCGGGGTTCCTACAGTACCCCACTCACCTTTTTTAGCTCCAAAGCGAAACGCACACTACAAAATTCTCGTATGCTTTGAGACCACATCCAGTAAACATAGACTGACACTAAGATGACACATACCTGAAAGCAGCGTTGCCGGTCTTTTCAAATGAAAATGTTATTCAAGGAATTATGCCACTGGGGTCCCTCAGGTACCCCAGATGGGGATCTAAGGGTTAATTTTGGAAAACGTGTTTAAGATATTCAAACACATCACCTTCTTTGTCTGATACTTTCACAATATTTTTTATTAACCCCAGTTTAAGGTGTAATGGAGGTAACACACCGTTTTTGGAATTAACAAGAGGTATATTCTTCACGTTAGCTTGATCTGGAATATATTTATCTCTCGGAGGCCATTCTCTCACTTGATAATGGCTCTGTGTTGCCCCACTATTCCAAAGGCAAAGAAAACTGCATAACTTCGTAAATTCGCCTTGACGACCTAGTAATAGTCCTATGACTTCTAGGTCACCACATATTTGCCACTTATACGTATTATAACTTATCGCTTTTAGAATAGGTGTCATACTTTGTTTCCTTCATGGAAACTGCATGTGAAAGAGGAATAGAAGGTCTTTTGTTACCATTATGGAACAGAATGGCTTTTAAACTTGTTTTAGACGAATCTATAAATAAACGCTATTCGTCCAGGTTATGTGCAAATCCTGATTTTTCGATCACACCTTGAATTTACACAAACACACATATTATCCTGCATAGTATAAAACGAGGATAGCTCATGTTTACGGTTCCTAAATATTGTAACTTTGGTTTTAGGGGCTAGTAAATTTCATTGCTGTAATCTAGACCTTGATAGTTCAGCATTTTCTTTTGACAAGTGGAGGTCCCGAACAAGGTCATTCAATTCAGATTGTTCGATTGAATGGGATGTTCTTCCTCCACTCCTGGGAAAATAAGGACCATCTTTTTCTGGGACATCATGGGAACCTGCCTGGTCATCATACATTTCCAAATCTTTCTCCCAAATTGCCGAGGGTGTTGGAACTGGTAAAGTTTCTCTATGAAGAACCGGTCTTCTTGCAGAAGAAATATTCGGATATACAATTTTGTGTTTGCTCCTTTTTGAAAAACCAGACACGTTTGTGATGCATAGCGGTTCCGTATTCCTGGTATTTTCTGGAAACTTCGAGTATCAGAAGTTCGAGAAGCGGCGTTACAAGTCTTATATACAGTGGAAGCAGATTCGAATACTGGGCCGCTGTGTTGCCAGATTTTAAACAATTTTCTCAATTTAGGAGAAAAGCAAATTTGGAATGTCGTGTTCATTACGTTTTTGTGAAAAAAATCGTAACACAAAAATAATATGTGTAAGGAAATTTTTACTATCATTATCGCCTTTAGGGACCAAAAATTAACAAAGAACTGCCGTTAGCATTACAGTCGTAAATTGGCTGTAAACTAATAGAGTAATTTCAGAGTTGCTGATGGACAAGCAATAAATAACCTGAAAAACTTGAATAAAAACAAGAGATCATGTTTTTCTGTTCATTCAAGGAACACTTCATTGTGAGATTTTCATAAAATGTTTTACAAAAACGCAACACGTGTTTCGCCATACAATAACTTCTTCGGGCGTGTCTATACTAACTAAAGTCTACTTAATAATTGTTTTATATATATTTTTACAATTTGAGGTATCTGAGTTTTACTTACCCAATTGGTGTTAAAGGGTGAGTAGTTTGAGAATGAATTTATGCCTAGATGCATATATGCATAGAACATAAGTAAAGAAAGTGTAAAAACTTATTAGAATAAACTTGATATGAATGAAATTACCTGAGATTATGTATCGGTTGATTATTAGTTTCCACATTTGAAAAAAGATGCAGTCATTACTTCTATTCGGTCATTCAGTAAATTACCCAAATTCCTAAATATATTAATTTCTAAACATTATGAAAGATTGAATTTCAAACACTGACGTTTTTGTCTTCTTTATTTTCAGTGAATTTGTTCAAATTATTATTTGTTCTGCAAGCCACGTTCAAGCATCCTTTTTTGAAAAACGAGCGATATCATTAGTGGGCTCACCAGGATATGACAATATCACAAAAGGACGCTTTTGTTTCTTGAAGTTGGGTAGACCTGGTCCTTGGCTCGTTTTCGTAGTTTTTTGGAAAGAATGGAGTCGGTGATATCTACCCTGTAACCGTTGTTGACAGCGATTTGTTTGATTAAACTCAGATCTCTCTGAAATTACTTTCCGAAAGTGTAATATGTGAAGCATAATATTGAATGCAGCTACTTTGTACTAGTGGGAATGTGTCTAGAATCATGTATGGCAATGTTTGTAAAAGATGGTTTGTGGAAAATTGCAAAATCATGTTTATTATTGATTTTCGTAATAGTCGTCGAGACAATTCATTGAATCATTCACCTCCCTTTCAGTGGTGAATTTTATTGGCGGGTGAATGGAGTTGACATATTCAACAAACTTACCTAATTACTTAGCTGTACCAGTGAAACAGACCGAGATATCAAGTAAATAACTGATTATTATAAATTTCAATCTCTAGATTATCCAAGAAAATTTCAGCCATTAGAGGACTAAATGAGTTTTCTCCATTATTAAACTTCCTTTGCATGAATAAAACTTTTTGTCGAATTGAAAATAATTTTGAGCTAGACAAATGTGTGTATGTGTATGTTTAAAATGTTTTTTTCCGTTAACCAGCTGTTCGCAGAAGTCGAAACTTGTGCGAGCTAAGGACTAACGAGGTCTTACCTTTTAATGTGTGATTCCTAACACGGGTGAGTAAATTTAAATGTTTTCTGTTTTATTAGAAGATTCACATGATTTCTGTCTAAGAGACGCTCAACCAGCTCAATTGTTTGAATTGGCGAAATACTGGAAAATAAGTTTTGGACATCAAACGATATTAATTATTAGCATTATCAGAAAAGTTACTTTTTCACTGATTGATATGTATTATTTATACTAAATCGCGGCTTAAAATTAGTATACATTTCAATTGATTCTGAGAGCATGTTTGCCGTCTGACTGCTTCCGAATCTATTTTCCAGCTCTTAATATATACACAAATATCAAATAAAGCTGATTTTGCAATATAAACCTTTGATTGAGCATGAAAAAATAATATTGTCATCGGGTCATATAATACCAGGAAAATTATTCTTTTCAAAACATTCGGATAAAAAACTTCAAATGATGGATATTTCAAAGGCTCTCAGATCAGGAAATTTCTGGAAGATCTTCATCCCACCACTGAAAGATATTTTGGCATATTTCTAAAACGATTGTGCAAGGGTTCTTGGGAAACTATTAACAATAAAAACCTTGAATTATATTTATGAAAAAACTCCCGTAGAATGGCGGTTAACATGTTTCTGGAAGAGAGTTCCTTCTTTCTGGCAACATAGAAAATATGATTTTTGTAGAGAATATTATAATGAACGAAATAGATAAAAAAAGTTATAGTGTATCATCTCGTACTTTTTGTTGAGTAAAAATCTTCATAACTTCTCATGTCTGAAGTAAAAACACAAAAAACAGAGTGTCTTGCAAAGAAACAACCGCATTACTATTTGTGAATGATTCTAGAGGTTATATCGAGAGGAAAGCAATTATTATCGATACTTTCATACATTCAACATGAATACTGATCATTTACACCTGAGAAAAATATAATGAGCAATCATGACATAATTTTATAGATATATAGTTTCCAGTAGATTCAATCAAAAAACTGAATTGATCTTCTATATATGACGAGCCATTGTGTTACTCATGCAACTATAAATGAATTTGAAATGAACTCACCAATATCATTGTAGTTTCGATAATAAGGTCTCTGAGCCAAAACGCTGGCACAGAAAATACTGATAAGAAGGATGACTTTGACCATTTTTACTGTATCTGCCAGGGGTTGATTCCGAAGACTTATATATGAACACAGTTGATAACTTTCTACCTGAAAAACATGTTTTGGGAGATAGCAGAACTCTTATCTGCAACTGATATTTTTGCTGTAATAGGCACGTTAGTAGGTATTTCTATTATTAGAGACAATTAAAATGTATCGCAACGTAAACAACTGTCAGTATGGCGAAATCATCACCAAATGAATCTTCCGTAACTTCTTACGCTCTTTAATTGAGAGACTTCTTGCTTGTGTCTGTCTTGTCAACTTCGAATTTTGGTGTTGGTGAAAACTCATACAAATCACACTTGTTTTCGATTCGATTCGTAGTTTTGGTATTCGAGTGATTTCCGAGAAGCAAAGAGGGCGGCAAGTTTTCAATATCCGTACCAGAGTTGCCAGGGTCATCAACTACGTCTCGATTCGACAGAAGACGCAAGAATAATTTCACTAAAAGTGGCATTCGCAAGCTCTAACAAAGCTGAAGGAGCGAATGATCCTTCAGGAATAGCATCTGGGTTGTAAGGATACAAACTTGTGACACTAAACCCATTTGTAAAGTAAGTAAGTAAGTAAGTAAATTTATTCAATTCAGTAATAAGACAAAATACATAGTCGTCTATGACAAAAGAATAAAAAAATAAAATGATATAAATGAATAAAGATACATGAAATGTAGAGATTATACAATTTTAATGAAAGTTACGGCTGCCTAAGCAAGCTTGTATTGTAGCCAGCAAACTAAATAGTATATCTTTTCCTGTATAACCAAACCTAGTGAAGATCTGTCTGTGATGCGCTCTGAAAGACACCTCTAATAATAAATATTTCTTATTCAAGTATTAGAAGAAGCATATCATAATTATTGTCAACAAATTTTTTCAACTCTATTTTGAATTTGAGTTTGTTTCTCATGCCTTTCAATGATTCAG
>WOGM01000137.1:0-16398 GCA_015342125.1 Leptinotarsa haldemani | reverse complement strand
TACGCTAAAAAAAGTCAACAAATTATTATCAGCATTAATATATAGAATACAAAATTATCTATTGATCAATATACAGGGTGTTCCAGCGAAAATTTTACCGAGCCTTCAAGTCAGAAACGGGCGTGTAATCGAAAATTTCAAAGAGCACATCAATTTTTATTTCTTGGGGGACTAATTCTGATATGGAAATCAACCCGAAACTTCAGCCCCTTACTGAAATATCATTTCGAAAGTCTTTTATTTGTTTGTTACTTCTGATTTATTTTTAGAAATTGGTTCATTTGTTATTGAGAAATCAAATGTTGAACGTTTTATTCTATAAAAAACAGAAAATTCGCTGTGACTCATTTTATTGAGGAAATCCAGGAAAGTAATATAAATGGCAACAGAACCACCGCTGAAGTCTTCAAAATGACCTCAATCTACTTCCATAAAATACTACAGTCTACTTTCGAAAGCGTTTTTTACATTATTGAAGATGTCCGCGTATACGTGTCTGCATGAATCACGAGATTCAATTTTACATATATACCTGATAGCCCGTTTCTGCAGTACTACTAAAGACAGAAGTGCTGATGAATTGCATACTTCCCAAAACGGTATTCCATAACGTAGGTGGGATGCAACACCTTTCTGGCAGTTTTGATTCCCAAATTTATTGAAGTTACTCACACTGCAATACATCCAGAAAAAATGTTACCTTCAAGTTGTTAATATGCTCAATATATTTGAGCCTGTTGTCAATGTGAATACCTATAAAGTTAGATTGAGTCTCGTTCCTGATCACTAAGTTATTACACAATGACAGGTCATCAAGAGCACATCTAAATGATAAAATGTTTGTTTTAGTGATATTGAAGGATAGCAAATTAGCATCACACCACTCCTTGATTTTTTTCATATCAATAGATATTGCATTGTGAAAATCATTTGAGTTTTTGTTGTTTCACAATATCGTCGTGTCATCAGCGAAAAGAGTGAATTTTCCAGAAATGCTCAGAAAATATTTGTCAATAACACTCATTTATCATGCAGGTGACACAACAATGGTAATATCTGATGGAAATTTGGACAAAACAGTACACACTGCCAGCAATGCCGCGTATGACTAGTGTAATACTAATGATCTATGTCTTAATGTAGAAAAAACAAAATTTACTTTTTTTAAACTCATAACTTCTGATCTGCAATAAAAATCAACGACAGAATAATACAACAGGTCACAACAACTAAATTCTTAGGGGTCACTCTTGATCACAAAATGGGCTGTCAAAGTCATAATATTAAATAATAAACTGAGTAAAAATTGCTTTGTACTGAGACAACCAATATTAGTATGTCTAAGGAAATATTAACATATACAGTGTGCCAATTTTAAAACTTACACGAACACTATATCTCACGAACGAAAGCTGATATCGAAAAATATTTGAAACTGTTTCTAGGATACTAAGGGGGAACTAAAGTGTCATGAGAAAGAACTCGCCCTCATCAACCCCCTAGGCCCCACCCACCAAAACTCAAAAAGTTTGAACTGCAAACTCCTACTTGTGATACATCATTAAAAAGACTTTAAAAATGCTAATCAATGGTATAAATAATAATTGTACAGGGTGAAGCAATCATTGTGAAACTTTGGCTTAAATGGAATGTTTAATGAGGTTTTTGTTTAACTACAAATTTATTAATAATGTCATTTAAGTAAGAAATCACATTATCTCTGTTCATGCCTGATCTGTTCATAAGCAAATTTGAACTGGGAGCAAGAGAGCAAGGGAGCGACATGTGAGAGAATATTTTTACGAAACCAATCTGTATAGGTGGTCTACTCGATTGGTTTCAGCGTGGTTCTGATGCTGATTGAAAAATATGCGAGACTAACCTCTGTGATGTATATCTTGCATAAAAATCTGTCGGAT
Source organism: Leptinotarsa haldemani (assembly GCA_015342125.1). Lineage (NCBI taxonomy): Eukaryota > Metazoa > Arthropoda > Insecta > Coleoptera > Chrysomelidae > Leptinotarsa > Leptinotarsa haldemani. Next base: position 14,479 of record WOGM01000137.1, on the reverse strand, counting down.
ATAATTCAATGTCCAACATGATATTAGCCGGGAAATTACTTGTTGTCCGACAGGCATTTACCATTTTTGGACGTCCAACTTATAAGAACTTATGGGAACATCATCAAAACATATCTCTATTTTGTCTGATTTGCAAGGCATCTGAGCAAATCAATTCCCATATAGCCCTATAGCTTTCAACAGTGTATATTCCACCATATCCATCAAGTATAAGAATATTCAATACAAATGAAAGGAAACAACACTTATTGTGCTTATTGTTTTCTACTATTATTTTTCTATCTTCAAGGCCCGAAATTTCCCAACTTTTCCAAGTCGAAAATAACGGCGAAACGTTGGGTATTTTGTAAAATTGTCACTTCAAAATTTGTGGACTATACAAGACTGTTCTCTTACTTGGGAGAAATTAAACTTTTTTGAAGTTTTCAAAGAACTCAGAATATCAAAGTATGGGATCTCCAAGTTATGCATGTTGGGAAATCCCATACTTCTCCTGGTTCCTTTCCTTTTCTTATTACCTCTCCCTTTCTTTTCTCTCATTTTTATTTTTTTAATTTTTATTCATTTTTTTACTATTATTTTTTTTCTATCTTCCCGGCCCAAAATTTCCCAACTTTTTCCCAAGTCGAAAAAGCAGGGGGGAGGCCCCCCCATGGCGACGGCCCAGCTGACAGCCAATGATGAACCCCTCAGTTTCCGACTTGAGCCCACCTGACCTGGGGAAAGCGAATATCAGGTGCTTCGATATGCCGAAGTATTATTATTATATAATTATTATTTTCATTATTAAATTTCAATATGTATTTTCACTGAGTATCGCCCAGTTTTGATCATTCCAAAGTATTATTTTTTTATTCAATTCCACAAATTGACGAAAACTGACAAAGTGCGACATCTATTATTCGAAAGCGATCCTATGAAAACAGGTTTTAGATTGTAGTCGAATATGTTAGATGTATAAAGCTTTCTATGTTAGTTTATATACAAAGTATGAAGTATTACTTGAGCTTAGAATTCATACATCTTTTGCAAAATATCTACAACCGTAACATTGTTGTTTGTTTCATACAACGGTAATATATATGCCAACATGCAATATGGAATGCGGCTAAATACTTTAATAAAAAAGAAAATTGTAATATTATAAATATCTCCACGATAAAATGTCATCTTGTTTTGCGAACTATATAAATTTTCCATATTTTGACTAATATTTTGTAATCAGAAATCTCAAAATGTCTCGAACTTCATGGTTGAATAGATTTTGCCATCTGTGTAGTGTCGATGCAAATAATTCATGGCAACAAATTAGGAAATGGGTGACACCTATACCTGATAGCGCGAACCTCTATAACAGGAAAGTTTCTTTCTAATGTTTCTACCTACCGATCTTGGCCGTGTATGATCATTCAGAAATCAAGATCACGTGATCAAAGGATAACATTCCACTAACATTGATTAACAAAAACAAAATAAGCAATATTATATGGTGTTATTTGCAGTAATGCATTACAGCGTTAATCAAACCTGTAACCTTATCCAACATTGAATGCCATTAATAAAAAATAAAGAAGGAATGGGTAGGTATATATCACTTACTGCAAATAACTTTTAAACTATTCCATCGAGTGTTCCCCATAGAACATTTGGTAATGTTTGGTAGCGTCAAAAAATGTGTAGGCGTATCCTAAGGATGCGATAAGTACAATATAATATTTTGTGTGGAAGAGTCAATGTTTGTACCTAGTTTTTCACAAAACTGAAACAAAAATAAAACTAATATAATATAATAACGCAAATTTTCAGGAAATTGGTTAATAATTTGGGAGAACTATAATTCGTATAATGTCATCGTCAGGGGTAAATTAGCATTATCTGAAATGTATCGGATATATAATTTCATTGCAGTTGAGAAACCATCAAGATATCATTCAACATTCAAACCAAACTGGCTCTATTATAGATGATTATTCATTATTCCTCAAGGTTGTCATCTGTCAAAAGTTCATGTTTTTGTTCCATGCTGAGTTTCACTTCTATAAGGTAGGTATTCTTTGAGCTTATGTAGGGTAGATGAGATGAGAGATGAGTGCTATTTTACAGTAGAGCTTAAACTACTGTGGCTATGCTTTAGAAGGTCAGGTGTGAAATATAATGCAGTTAATCAAAAGAGGATTTGACTAGATGTGGGTATCTTTATCACTTTATCTTCCATCGATTACTATCAGTGCATCGCTGCCTTACTATAATAATGATTACGACAGAATTGAAAATACTCATCTCTATGAGCATGACGGAAATGAAACTATCAACATCTCTACACTCACTTTGTTTTTTCTAGCTTCGAGATGGTATTACCAGTGCTGCTCCAAGGAAAAAAAATTGTACAAAAATGACAGATGAAAATGTACGCTTTTCGCTATAATTGTACAACCACAGATATAACCTTAGACAAGGAATTTTACCTAATCTAAGGATATAACATCAACGGTCGCCAACACTGTCATAGAATAATTGACAAGTGACAGCTTCTCGCATGATACACAGATGGAATAAAGCGATTAGCGCATGCGCAGACACTCCATCGTATGTGAAATGTGAATATTTTGAAGTGATTATTACAAATATATTAATTTGATTTCTATTTGCCATTTGCATTATTGTTTATTGAAAATTTTGTATTCACCAATCTAACTTCAGCTTATATTATGTATCAAATCAAGTGACAACACAAAGTCTCCTAAAACAAAAATCATGAAGGGTGAGGTGAACTACCAACTACCATTCCTAAATATTCATTTAAAATTCTTACTGTGGATTTTTTTTAGAGCCATTGGTTTTCGACAGATTTGACAGATCTGAAAATTAAGTGCTTTGTGCTCTGTGATCGTGATCTATGACTTCTATGAGTCTATGAGCCTATCATAATGAGACGGAAGATGGAGATAAACAGATTACTGAACTATCGAAGGACGAAGTGATTGAAACTTGTAAATATATTACCGTGACTTCGTTTGAATCAATGACGTAATGCAAGACCAAATGAAGTCAAAATGTATGCGTTTCGTCTATGTGGTATGCATGTACGAAAAATATTGAATTGTATAGCAATTGGTACAATTGTATAGCCAGGAGCAGCCCTGGGTATTACCTATACCATTCCAGTTACGTAGTGTACATATGAAATCACTGACGGTAGGCAATCTTTCACCTTTCACTCCAAAACAAATGAATGGTTGAAGATTATTATGAAATGCATAGTTTTATAAATTCCGTATATTTAAAGTAATTAGAGGATTTTGTGCAATTTCTGTTGGTCACATTGTTTATTTGTCACTCATTCAAAAATACCAGGTTTTCTGGCGTTTATTCTTTAATCGTATTCAATCGTGTATTCAAAAACGATTTGTAGTGACGTCATTAATAATAATATTCGCCAAAATGGAATGATTCAATTTGTGTCAGATGTCAAATTCAATAATAAAATCAAACTTTTTGATTTCCTCCATACTCAATGAGAATCGCATTTGTGCACCTAATATTTTCCCAGCTTTATTTTGTACATCCTTACAACATATTTGATAAAAGAGTTTTCAGCATTTTGTGTACTATAACGATCAAAATAAAACAAAAACTGACAACTGACGTAACGTTATGTCAAATTCAGTTTCAAAACCAACCTCACGATTATGAATACGTTTCAAATCATCGTTGAGTTGACGTCAGCGTTTCAATGCCAGAGATAATGATTTGAATCACAGACGAATACGTTTTGATACATGAGCGCCAGAAAACGCCTCAGAATTCCACTGCAGATCTGAGATTTGTCGTGTCATATGTCATACATACAAGTTCTGTATCTTATTTTCCGTATTGTTTTCAAGAGTTCTTAGTGAAATAAAAAACAACATTAGGACATCTTATAAAAATAAATATTTTGCAACTGCAATGAAATGTCGTTCCGGGACAGAGTTTTAGGATTTCTAGAAGTGATCTTGAGAGTACCACCGTTGTTTGTGATCGACGAGATTTTGAAAATTGGAATTGGAATATCAGATCTGCCCATTCATGACTTGTCAAATATTGAAGAAAACTATGCAAAACTTGGAAATGAGTTCAATATCACAACACCTAGCGAATCGTATGATTCATTTGATCCAGTCATGTCCAAATTCCTTTTGGTATCTATTCTTAGGCTGTTGATCAGTGCATTGGGTTAGTATATCATTTGGAAAAACCTTCACTTTCTTGATATTTTTTTTATCAACAACTGCTACGTTTATAAGGTGTCGACTAGTTCATGGACAAGTTACAGTTTTTTAAGATTATGGGGTATTGAAATATGTTCATTCTAATTATATTTAAATGAATTCGATACTCAACAATTACTGAGCGACCATTCTAAATAATGGAAATAAAAATCTATTAATTAGGATAAAGTACAACAGATAAAACCAGTTAAGCCACTTCATTGATCACAAACTGGACTTTCTTGAATTTGGTAAAAATAATGTCAATATTCAGGAGTTGCTGATTACATTTGCTGGTTTGGAACTTAGGTCTGCTTACAATATTCAAGAATTGCATTTTTGTTCAATATTCAGAATTAAAAATTCTTGTAGTGTAAGTGGTTCTCAAACGGAAGTTCATCAAATTTTTCCTGATATAGGTACTTGATAAAATATTTACCTGATTTTACTTATTTCAATTGTGGAGTCATATGTTGTGACTGCATATATTTCCATTTGTATAAATGTACATATGTACACTTCAATCAGTACCTCAGTTTGAATTTGCCGATTATAATTTGATAATATATGCTATGTTTACTACCGAGATCTACCATTCATGTTTAGTCTATCATAAATAGGGTAAATATTTGTTTTTTCGATTTGCGCAAACAAGTATTTGAAAAATGTATTTTTGTCCGCTGATCATGAATATCTGATGTTGAATGTTAGTACCTAAGTCTACTTTCGAAGATACATCTACCCAAATCAACTATTTCAGGAACAAGTTTTCAGTAATATAAGTTTTTCAAATTACACTTTCTCATTCTTCCATAATGTTGACATTTTCATACAGAAAATTTAATTTCCTCAAAATTATACCTTTCTCATAATTGTCCTACTTTTTCTAAATTACAGTATTGAAAGATCCTACTTTCCAATTTTACTAAAAAGAAAACTTACCAAAAAGGATTAGAGACAAGTACATTTAATGAATTTACTATAAAAAAAACCTAACAAAATTGATTAGAGATAGAGATAGTTTATTAAGTATCCACTTGTATTTGCAAATGAAAATAAAAGACCGAAAGTATGTTATAGATGAGCAACATAAGCTTATAAGAATTTGGATGGGGGTTATCGACTGTTAGTTATAATTTTGTTATTGTATATTAGGAATGTATCCTACTTACCAAATAAATGTTATTATTATTATTTAAAAAGATATTGCTTTTAAAAAGTTTCTGAGTCTGGATCATCACTCAATTGCTCCAATGTTTCCAGATTAACTTATAAGTCTATTTTAATCTCAATAACCTATTATAACTTTTCACCCAACTTATGTCACACATAAGGACCAAATTTTTCTACCTCATCTCAGGAAAATTTGATTCCATATTGTCTTTCAAAGACGTTATATTTTGAAGATGATAGCATGACCAGCTGTCGAAAGCTGGTCGTGATAGATACAGATAAATAATAAGTACCAACCTGATCACTCTCATATTGATTTAAATTCAAGAGCCACCGGTAGACAGCTGTTTCAGCCTATTGGGCATCGTCAGTACCGGGCAGGCGGTCCTCGATTGAAGACAAAATGTGAAAAACCAAAAAAAGTACTTATTGAAAATAACTGCATAAATGCAAGGGAGACATAAGTGGAACCACCTTGCATTTATGCAGTTATTTATCAAATTTCTTGGTTATTTACTTTTTGTCTTCAATCGAGGACCGCCTGTCCGGTACTAACGATGCCCAATAGGCCAAAACAGCTGTCTACCGGTCTGCAATCAAACCAAAGGATAATGCCATAATTCAAAAGCATTGCTTCCTTGATTTTATACCAGATAGTACCGTTTCAATTTGCCTAAACAAGGACAACAGTGAGTAAAAAAAAGTGCAATACTTTTGGGCTCTGGTACCATCTAGTGTACTAATTTACATCCAATTTGTCCAAATTGAAATAGATTTCATACGTTATGTTAAAATATGTTTTTTGTTTCAGGTTGCGCGGTTGCATTGTGTATGTTCATTCTGAATACCAAACATTTAGTGGTAGTCTACATGTATCTCACGTCGTTGGGTCTCATACTCCTGTCATACTGGACAAATGTCAACATTGTCAAATCGGTGTTGAGCACTGAACATTACAATAATGGATCCATCAACATCTTAAGCAATATAATCTCCTTCAACTTGGAAGAATTGTGTAATCATAAAATATTTTTCTTCAACATTATCCAGAACTACATCCTCCAGTCACTCCTTTCAGTAGTTTTCATCAACATATATCTCGGACCAAGGAATCCAATCTTACAAAAACTTCTACCGGGAATTTTTCTTGTACCTTCGATTTTGGCAGTATTGCCAATCCCTGCATTTTTATTGAATTATGCTCCAGTTGTAGCAGCTCTAATACCTTTCCTAATGGTAAAATTTGTTCTGTGCTCTTCTTTCTTTCAAGTCATACGCTCTGTTACCTCTGGATATGTGCAAGCTAAAAATTTCGTTTCAAATTTTGGCATGTCTGCCCTGGTTGAATCTGAATGGTTGAGATTAAATGTTCCTGAAGTTTTACGAACTTTTTGGATTCTGAGACTGTTGGAGCATGCAGGAATTTTCTTCTTGTCAGGGTACTGGGATATAGAAGATGGAAATTCTCCATATTTCAGACTTCTGAAATATTCAATGGTCACAGGGTGTGACACACTAACTGCTGTTTTGGGCATCACTAGCATAGTTTCTTATATTTGTAACTATATTGGAAAATTTTTCCAGTGGGTTTTGCTGACTGATGAAGAAAATGACAAAAATTTTGGAACAGTCTCAGCTATTGTATTTTATATTTTAGCCCTCCAGACTGGACTGACAGGTCTGGAACCCGAGGTGAGGTTTGTGAGACTGTGCAGAAATTTTTGTCTTCTGTTCACAGCTCTTCTCCATTTCACACATAATGTGGTCAATCCCCTTATGATGAGTTTAAGTGCGTCTCATAACCCATCTGTAAAAAGACATTTGCACGCTTTATTGGTGTGTGGTGTTCTAATCGTGTTACCTTTGTTGCTCATGTACTTCCTCTGGAGGACGCAAGAAATGTCAACATGGCTATTAGCTGTTACTGCATTCAGTATTGAAGTTATTATTAAAGTTTGTGTATCTTTAGCAATCTATACCCTCTTTCTGCTTGATTCAAGAAGGGAAACTTTCTGGGAGAAACTAGATGACTACATTTATTATATTAGGGCTTTTGGTAACACTATAGAGTTTTGCTTTGGAATATTTTTATTCTTCAACGGAGCTTGGATTCTGTTGTTTGAAAGTGGCAGCGCAATTAGGGCCGTCATGATGTGCATTCATGCTTATTTCAATATATGGTGTGATGCAAAAGCAGGCTGGTCAGTCTTTATGAAACGTCGAACAGCAGTCAACAAAATAGAAAGCCTTCCTGAGGCTGCAGAAGAGCAGTTACGTGAATTAGATGACGTTTGTGCCATATGTTATCAAGAAATGCAGTCTGCCAAAATAACCAAATGCAGACACTTCTTTCATGGAGTTTGCTTGAGAAAATGGCTCTATGTTCAGGATAGGTGTCCACTTTGCCATGAAGTATTACATGGCATTGATTCGAACGACCAAAGGGAATCTAGGCCACCCATCGAAAATTATCAGGAATTAGGGAATGACTATAACAGGTGATAGGTTTTTTAAATTGTGATATAGAATAATTCATCAAGGAGCTTTGGGATTGTTTTCGAGCTGAAAATGATTAATACTTAGGCTGTTATTGACTTTCAGTAAATCGTACTTTTTTATCAAAAGACTAGATTGGTGAAAACTATATAGTTCTTAATTGGAATTTGAGGTCTTACCACTCAAGTCTCTAGCTTCTGAACCTAAGCATTACATTGATATAGTGACTGTACATACTTTTATTTATTTATTGTTCATAAGTTGAAATGTTCTGAATTGAAATATATTGTCAAATTGTTTGTCAAACGAACTCAGAAAAGACTCTAAGAGATTAATACAAGTAGTTTCATGATTTGATGATGACCTGATTTGAATTCACGCACAACAATACCTACCTGACATTACTGAAGTTTATAGACAATCTAGATTACCAAATTTATTAAACGAAATTCGTTCTACAAGTTTATATAGTTGTATACAAGTGTTTCATTTAAAGAGTAAGTAATGTTGAAAGTTGATAACTGAAACTCTACATGGTCATATAAAAAAAGGTTGAATTGAGTATTTTTTCTATTAGGTGAAATTATTATATTTTCATTAATTTTATATTGTTGTACTTTTTGCTCAATGCCAACATTATTATACCCTTTGGCAGAGATACTGATTTTCATAAGAAAAACTCGAAAGTGGATTAATTGAGTTTATAATGTTGAAAACACTTGAAGTATTCAAGTATTTTTCGTGAAAAACTCATAATTTTGAAAACACGATATTATGAGAAGCTCAGCGATATTAGCCCAAAGAGACTAATACATTTGTTATAATACTTGATGGCACCTTGACAAAAAATATCTGCTTGAGGAAGTTGTAATGAAATTACCGGTATTTTTCTGTGTCTATGGGCTGTTCAGTCAGAAAATGTTTTTGCAATTCATAAAATATATTCCTACCAGGTAATGTAAAAAAATTCTCCAAACTTATCAGAATGAAAAATTTTTCATCGGTAGTTCACTCACAAATGTAACACTTTTCAACTGAGCTAACAAGAGATCTGGGTATCTTATTTAAGCTACGTTTTTTTAATTTTCAGTTGAGAAAATAATTTTGTTGATAGAGACCCAGAAAAATGTGTATCAAATTGTCTTCAATTTTTTATGTTATATGTTCGACTTTCAAGTCGAAGTCACGATTAAAGACTAAAGAGAGCAAAATCCGGACTAATAGGCCATAGTTGAGTGGAACCTGAAGTGCCAAATGTTTATTCTGCTATTGCAGCAGACATCCAGTGGTATATGTGGTATGCTACAGTAATAAAAGAAACTTTTGGCACTTTGGGTTTCATTCGGCAAAGGTTTACTAGCCCGGATTTTGTTCTCTTTTTCTGTAATGTCAGCTAGAATACAAAGTCGGGTTTTCAACTATTTATTAAACGTGGTTTTCAGAAAGAACTTAATAAGGTACCTTCGTTTCAAAATTCTGAACAATGACCTGTCGAGTGCTTGTCTTTTCATAAAAACATTTACTAGTTGAACAATTATGACCTACACTTTGGAACATTATCAAATTATTGTTAATGTAATTGGTTCATTTATCCCATGTGATCATATCGCAACATTTGTTTCACTTTACCTAGCTCTTTTATACTTGACTAATACTTAAACCGAACTACAAAGGTTACTTCTTGAATATTTCAATACTTGGATTTGTACTCAGCTAATCACTTCATTATTACTTATTCTTACCAAAAATACATGATTTATTTTTTAAACTTTACATTTGAGAATATGTTAATAAACATTTTTCGTTTTTCATTGCTTTTCAAGTATGAACGAATCCAATTAAAAATGGAAAAATTTTACTCAAATTATGAGCAATAATTTAAAGTGTCAAATAGTCCTATTATATCACCTTATATCATTGGTCAATTATCCATATATTTAATTTCTGTAAAAATCGGGGCATGGTAATAGATCCATAGACTTCCTATGTTTTTTGTGACGATTTTAGAATTGAATTTCATTCAGAAAAGTTCAGTAGTTTGGAACTAATATGCTTTTTTATTTATTTTTCGTTTTTTTTCACTAATGGTCGCAAATGGTAGACATCTCGTTAATAATTGTTTTGGGGTAATTATTGAGGTTGAATTTGTTTATATTCAAATTTATATTTGAAAAGATATTACCAGAATATAGTTTCTATACAAAAAAAATATTCAACATTTCATTTTGAAATTGGCTCTCTTAAAAATTGGTCACATTTTATTGAGTAATAATATCAAATGTTATTACTGTTATTATAGTTGAAAGTTTTCCCAAAAAGAATAATTTTGTATAATTTTGTGCAATCAATATAAACTTATTTTTCTCTTGACCACAAAAATAATCATTAAGCAAATACTATCATGAATACAACTTGTATTGATTATCTTTATTGGGAAAATATACTTTTGTATATAACTTATTGTACAGATAATGTAAATGCCACTACTTTTTTCTATCCATAATTTATTCCAATTCTAGTTTATAGTTGCAGAAAATTATTGTACACAAATTTCAAAACTGTCCTGTAAATGTGTTATAGACTAATAAAAATATTTTCAGTTTATAATTTGTAATCATTCAGTTGAAAATCAAATCTTTATAATTCAATAGTAAATAGTAATTGGAAATTCTGCAATTTGTTAATGTTCTAACTACAGTCATTCTATCTGCTCGTTCAAAGTTGGCTGTCACCACTTCATAGTATCGTCCATCACTGAAAAATAAACAAAAAATCATGTAAGAAATGGGATGGATCCCCGTGACTTTATACTGATGAAGTTTATTCAATGAAATATCAGACATGCATGCAGGAAATGTTTTTTAATCACGTAAGTAAAGACCGGTATGCTTTTCTTCCTCCTGAAAAAAGGGCACGATGATGCAGATAAATTAAACATTAAAGTTTTGTACGAAACTCATTATCAGTAGTCAAAAATTTTACACACCTTAGGCACAAACATCTCAATTTTAGACATTTAACTCTGATTGTATCGATAGCTTTTTGGCTCTTGTCCGAAAATCTCAAGTTTTCTGGATCCCACCGCATTTCTATTCTTTCCAAATTTGGACAGTTTCTAGCAATACTGTCCATCAGCTGATCAACAAGTATGTTCACCCCTAGACGTTCTTGCGTCCCCATAATTAAAATCCTAAAAGTATAATAAAAAACAGTCAGTTTTATTTCACCCTATAGGATGGGCCATCGGAATCGTACAACTAGGTATAATTAGTGGGTCTATAGCATTTGCATATATGTATACCTACATAAAGTGTAGGTATACATATTGCAACCTTTGAATATATGCCTTCAGATTAAACCTTATTGAGTAACCACTTTTTGTTTGAGGGAAAATTCTGGTAGAGATTATTTTTTAAGAGTTTCAACGAAAAAAAAATATACTCGACTACTTTTTTTCAACATATTTATGTCCATTCTATTGGACATTATGGCTTAACGACTTGAAACCAGACAGTATTTTTCTGAAAGGTAGAATTTGAACCGATGGCATAGAATAAATCCAAAATTGTTCCCAAATACCAGAACCCAGAACTACAACACCTCCCACTGACTTTCCGTCTTTGAGAGATGAAGTAGAAAATTTCATCCATAAAAAACACTTAATAATAACTAAAAATGATTTTTAAAAACGCATGATTATTTTTGGAAAGTGTAACAACAATTTGGTGGTACGGTCTAAACACAAAATACTTTGTATTTAATTTTATGCAATCCATACGCATTTTAGTGTCATAACACTATCTTGTACATAATACTTGCTTTTTTTACTATCGTGGAAGTTTCCATTATTATCATATTAGTTCACGAAGTGACCATCTTTCAAATCTAGTTTTATTATTTGGATTATCATCTAAACATTTCCCTCTTTCTTCCCTTCATCTTTTGTCTAAGTAATATAATTCCAAGAATCAAATGAATAATTATCTATCTGCTGTAAAAATTTGCTGTCTTGGACAGAATATTGTAATTTTTATTAATAAGATTCAAGTTCTTCTGTTCATTTGAAAAATATAGGTATACACTTACTTTGCATTTGTCAAAATTGGTAAAACGGTCTGCCACAGGGAATCAGTTATATGTGTCATTCCAGCTAAACCCAATCCCCAGAGCTGGTGGCCATGCTTGCACAGAAATTTGTATATTGCTTCCTCACTCAAGTTGTCGGAACATTCCAAATCCAAAGCTACCTGAAAAAAGTCATTTTCCCATCTGATAGATAAACCGAAGACTTAAGCCATAAATTTCAATAAAAAACGAGGCTCGCATAAATCAATACCGATTCTCCACTATTTCGATCTGCCTAATAGATCTCATCAGTGGTACTAGTCGGAACCACGAATGCATACATGACGTCTTTGTAAGGGGAGGCGATACCGGCACGATTCACGAGTAGTCCACTTCAGGGGCATTCGAGTTCAATGATACATTCGTGGTTCATCCTAGTAGTACTAACTACAAAGGTATACAGAAGTTCCATTCTTGAGATCACGTATGTTTTTTCGACATCTTGACTACTTCCTAGAAAAAGATTTTTATGATGTCAAATTTTCATTAGATTTTTTTGACATTCTAATTGAGATATTAAAAACTTGAGGAAACAAAATATTCTCGAAAAAATTGAGAAAATATGAAAAATGTAGAGATATCGAGAAAAAACGAGATCATGAGGAACTGTCCAAATTCGAACTCCTTAGAAAACTTATAAAGTTAGTATATACGGGGTGATTCCTAATTACGGTACGAAACTTCAGTGAGTGATTCGTTAGGTCGTTTATGAAAATGCCCCTAATGAATATAAGCTTAGTCTCAAAAAAATAGTTTTTACAAAATATGAAAGTTCTTAAACTGCATGATTGAAATTTGATATATTTATTTGAAGTAATGAGGAACTCGTTTAGCTCTAACTAGATTGAGCATCACAACCAATAATATTGAGAAAAAAATCGTCACTGCCACTAAAAATACAAATTGTGTTTCCTTATCTAGCTTCGTTGTCGAGATAAAACAATGAACGTCATTCTAAAATTACCCATGGACAATATAGAATAAAAATGAAAAATTAACAATTTCGCCTTTACAGTAAATGTGCAAAATGTCAACCATTTGTTAAAATACACGAAAGCAACCGATTTGTCATTGATTGCAATTATCAATTATTCGATTCCTCAAGTCATTTACATCTGCTTGTGATGCATTGTATGGAACCTTTGGAGTTTCATAAATAAGAACCTTCAGATGATCCCATAAATAAAAATCTAAAGGATTCGTATCATGACGCGAGCTGTACACTTTTGAGGTCCTGTACGTCTAATCACCTATCCAAATTAGGATAGGTGATATCGAGATATTGACGAGCAAAATGGGCATGAACCACATGCTGACTCTTACAATTCGTGTTTTTTTTTTCTAACAAAATGGGAAAATGACGCCCTCAACCCTACTTGTATACTTATCCTTCTAGGTGTCTCGTCCTTCGAGAATAATTCTATCGGCTTCCTGAGACTTCCAACGAGATATATAAGTTTTACCAGCACGTAGGGGAGCCTTCCTAGAGAGAGAGAGATAAACACAGAAGGCCAACCAAGCAGAACCAACGTCCACCTCCGTGAGTCGCTTTCAGGCGACTCCGGTATAAAAGTATAAAAATGTTTTAACAGATAACAAACACTTCCTTTTCAGGTTCAACGAAAAACACTCGACCGCGATCTCTTTTTAAACAAAAGTCTCCGGATAGTTTTTGGGGACCCCATGCAAAAATTCAGTAAGATATAAAACAAAACAGTAGATTAGAAAGTAAAAGCACCTAAACCTAAAGGCTGACTTTCGAGCGATGGAGGTCAGTGCCTATCAGCAAGTTTTTATCCCAGAGTACTCAACCCGCTAGGGGGCATGGGGGGAGCCTAGTCTACTTTGGGAAGTCCAGGCGAATTGAGCTAATGAGACGATAGGCCATTTGAGAATTGATCTGAATATCAGTCTTTGTGATTTTCTGACAGTGTAGTATGAAATAAAGTTGAGTTCAATTGTACAGAGTGATCAATTGTGGTCGAACCACCAGGAAAACCTCGTGAAATTTCTCTCGTACGTAAATAAAATATTTTGTGAAAATCATCATTGCGTGTCACTGTATGAATCAACCACCTGCAAAACAATCATTTCGAGTGAAACTCCAGAGGCAGTAAAGCTTGAACTTGCTGTTATGTGATATACAGGAAGTTTCTTTTTAGAACTTTTCAAATGGTTTATGGACTGACTTTATCTGCAGTGCAATTTTCCTGGTTCTATCGCATTAAGTATTCCTAATTCTAAAGTCTATCCAAATCCAAGATAGAGTAAAACAAAACCGAAGCGTGATGTTCACGTGATTGCCCAGTGTCAGATGGAAAGGGCAGCGTTCATTGATGAATTCGCCTTCTTGGTACGAGTTCGGTACCAGCACAGGGTTGTAATCAGTCGTTTGTGTGGCGTGCGTTATAGTATATTGTTTTCCAAGATGTCCA
>WOGM01000136.1:0-16444 GCA_015342125.1 Leptinotarsa haldemani | reverse complement strand
ATAATAATAATAATAATATTGTGGGGAACGAGAACTGCCGAATTTATTGGAACTTATTCGTTTCTCACCCTCAGGCTCATACAAGCTAATACGCCTGATGTAGTCCTTCTCGACCACCAGAGCAAAACGATATTTGTCGTGGAGTTTTCAGCTACTGGCGAGACAAATATCGCCAGAAAAGAGAAAGAAAAACGGATGAAATATCGAGATTTTCCCTTCGAACTCCGCAGACTCTATCCAGATCACTCTGTCAAGATGGTTGTTCTGATTATTGGAGTCTTTGGTGGAATGATGCTCTCTATACTCTCGAATCTTGAAATCATACCGGCTTGCCGCACTAAGGCAGTAATCTTAGCCGCACAGATGCAGAAGGCTGTCATTCTTGGCTCATTGCGCTTGCTTAGGGCACATGATTCTCGGATCCAATGATCACTTACCCCACGGTGTGAAATTTATAAATTTAACAACCTCTTCAATCTTCAGTGTTGAATTTTAAAGTTGGCACCCTGATTCGTTCAACTACCTGTCCTTCCATCTTACCTTAAAACTCTTGGAATTACCGGGTTTTCAAATTTCACATTCCTGTTTTATACTTGATAATGGGGTTGAACCCGAAACCGGGCGTATAAATAAAATTAACTAGTAGTAATTAGACAAAAGTGTTTTATTCATTTCATTAAAGTGATCATCAATTACCACAAAATAAACAAGTTGTCAATCATACATATTGAAAAACATTTATTTACTCAGCTTTCTATAGCATTAGACGTTTCAGAAAAAATCTTTGTTTCCAAAACCCAAAAATTTAGATACATGTGAGACGAAATTTAAATTTTCGAGTTTTGAAAACGGAAAAAGATTGTTTTCCGAAATGTCGATCACTTAAGGAAACCAGGTGTGGAAATTTTATTTTTTGTAATTCAATCTGTAGGTGGAATTCATGAGTATAAAAAATTACTGACCAATTATACTTCCAAATGGTTTATATTACGCAGTAACTTTTCGGCGTGAACACTCCAGTTTGCCCCCTTATTAAACTTCAACATATCCCTCACGAAAAATACCTTTTTGCAAATACAATTACGATATATTTGAAGATGAAAAATGAGATGGAAATGAATGAAGTTAGTATGTTATTGAATGAAATATGCTCACCTGCCCCTGGTTTTTTCCTCTTACGACTGGCAATGACTGTAGGTCTTTGTATCGGTGGGCTGGATTGAACTTTCTTAAACGTCACAACTTCCATGCAAAAAACAGACAACTTAGAACACCACAATAAAAAAATTGTCAAACAACACTCTTACCTCCTTTTTCACTGGGTGTTATTCCAGAAGGAATTCGTTCTCGTCCAGCATTCAAACTCAAGAAATCTTTCAATTTCTCCAGCCTGGCATATACTTTCGATTTTTTCTTTTTGTATTTCGAAAATGTTCTTATTCTCATTACTGAAGTAGTTTTGAATGGAGTGACTCCAGAAGTCATCCGACTAATATTAACATTATTCATCTTGTTGATCTGAACAAGGACACCAGGTTGTAGAGGCCAGTTGTACTGGTCAGAAATGTTCGATGGGTGACCATCTGGACTGTTTTTATCGAAAGCAATAATACCAATGCAGGGGGAATTTTATATGGATATCAACATTGTGTAGCAAGCCGACAAGCGAAGGTGAAAAAGAAAAACATGAAACAAAACAAAATTATGTTAGCTAAAAAAATTTAACAAAAAAAATAAATGAAAGAAATAATCTCAATTACATGCAAGATAATCAAATCATTGATTTTTATATAACCTTGTGTGACAAAATCGTTAAGACTGTCGCGGTTGATGTTTTCAGTGTTACTATTTTCCGAGTTTGAAAACCGTTGATTTTTTGGAATTTTTTCCTGACGTTTCGCTGGCGCGAGCCAACGCTTTAGGCAGTTAACCTAATCGAATTAGGGTGAAAGTAACCAGGTTCAATTCAATGCCACAAAAATACAGGCATCGGTCATCTCCAAGAAGATATTTTTTCTTTGCTTTGCTTGAAGACTGGCAGTAAACAAGTCTAAAGAAATGGACTTCAAATGTTCAAGCTAGTCTTGGATATACCTACATAGTAGGTTGAATGGACTGACGCCTGTCAGAAAACAACTACTCCCCTGGCTGATACCACAAACGGCATTGGATTATATTTGACAGGCGTCAGTGAAGGAATCTACACAGAAAATTTCCTGCGTATGCAATTGGCAATACAACTGAAAGAGTCGACCTTCAATTTTAGATTCCTGCATTGACGCCTGTCGGATATAATCCAACGCCGTTCGTGGTATTAGCCAGAAGAATAGTTGTTTTCTGATAGGCGTCAGTTCATTCAACCTACTGTGCAGGTATATCCGAGACTGGCTTTAACATTTAAGGTTCATTTCTTTTGATTTCCAAAGAGATCATGATGTCTCCGAACCGGATATAATAATGTCAGTTCAGATAATTCCGCTTTTTTCTTCGATAATTTTGTTGAGGGTTAAAATGGACACCAATTTGTCTTGGCACAATCATGTCGTTGAAATTGCGAAGGCTGCTTCTCAAAAGCTTGGAACACTGTCCCGAACCAGAAAACTGTACACACCTCAGCAACTTCTGATGTTTCATAAAGCTCACATCAGAGCTTTTTTGGAGTATTGTTCTCATGTTAGGTTGGGTTAAGTGGATGAACAATTTAGCAGTTATTTGCATAGCTGCGAAAATTGAACTTCACCTTTTACTATAACATCATATATGTACTTAGAATTTAACATTTTCATTTATTTTGTGGTTCTAGTAATGAAGAAGTTCACTATTATTATTATTATTATGTATGGAGCTCTGCCCCACAACATACTCCGAAGTTGCTGAATTCCATCCAGAAAAGAGCTATTCGTCTGATTGGAGACGCGAACATATCGTACAACTCTGATAGCCTGGAATATCGAAGAAAGAGGAAGATTAGTTTGAAGATGATCACTTGGTGATCGAAACCCGGGGCGAGGTGTTGAAATAACGGTTTGGTGTCAGGAAAAACTCCAGTAATATTCATTACTACACCAAAGTTTGCAAACAGTGCATCGCTAGCTATATAGTATACTATTATGTATTGATCCTCCATCGTTATTAATCTTATGATATTCACTTATTTTTACATTCCCATAGGCATCTAGATGCCTGTTGTAACTAATTTCAATGAATCAAAGTCAATGGAATGGTTTTGTTGCAAAATATGATGAGCGGCATCTGATTTTTCAGGTCTTTCATATTCAGACCAGTACATTAGTGGTGTCCTTAATGATGTGACCTATTAGGGATATACCTGCTTCCTTCCTAAAGACATCGTATTATAGCTCTAGCTGGACTGAATTTTTAGTGCATCGTTTTTTGACATTTCCTCTCACACATGAGAGGTTCACAAAAAAAAACGGACAATACAGAAAATAGCAGTCAGTAGCAGTTTCTCGAAGGGTATTGTAGATGATATAAGGAAGAAAAAAATTAGGTTGAGAATGAAGGAAATTTCGACTTTTAGACATGACAAAAACCAAGATGAATATATCTTAGTTCCGTACCACCACCAGTTAGTTCCATACTCAGTTTCGCTCCACCAAGAACTGTGGAAAGATTTTAAAGGAACTAGGTATGAAGATGGTATTTAAAACAAGTCATACACTACAGAGCCTTCAAGGAGTCTGGGATTTACGGAATTAAATGTAAGGACTGCGATGCAAAATATTATGGACATGCAAAATAAGATGAAAGAAACACTTTTAATATGGAAGACCTGAAAAATCAGCAGTCGCCCATCATATTTTACAACAAAACCATTTCATAGACTTCAGTTCATTGAGATCAGTTAAACAAGTGAACAACAACAGGCATCCAGATGCCTTTGAGAGTGTAGAAATAATTAAACATAATAATATTATGGATAACGATACCTAATGGTCCAATACCTAATGATGTACTGTATAGCTAATTGGAATAATATTTTATTTATCAGATTTACTCGACTATTAGATGAAGTAAAATTGTGAAATTAAGACCCATGTACCTAGCAGAGGTACATATTAGATTCAAAAAAGGGCAACGTTTTGTGTATACTTAGTTTAATTTTCCTTTTGAAAATGATCACATGGTGATCAAAACACGAAAATTTTTACAGAATAGTTTTTACATAATAGCAGATTTTTCTGCTCGATACGTCAAAAAACAAACTCGAAGAAACTATTGTTCATTTAAATACGTGCTGCGGTTTTATAAACTATTCTTACCGTCAATCGTTTTTGGATTTCATGAATTTTTATCGAGTTTCAGCCATTCCATTTCGCACATTCCTCATATTACTCATCATTTAAAATTCCTGAATATTCAAATATTCACAAAGTCAACCCATAAATCATTTTTATTTTCCAAAAATTACTCATTTTAGAAATACCCAAAAGCATATAACTACTCCGTAATTCCTAGAGTCTAAACGGTCACATATATCTAGAGATCCCTTTAGTTCTACAACAATAACCTCAAACTAAGCCAACCACGAAACATGCACTGAATCAAATTAAAGTGTGTTGAAGTGAAGTTGGTAAAGTTGATAGTACCTTGGTGTCCTAGATAAGTGACCCTACCGCAGGGCACTAAAGGCAAGCCAAGTACATCAGGACTTTGTGAGCATAGAAACCTGAGAAGGGTAGTAATATGTTAATTAGATTATGGAACAAATCGTAACTTACAAGAAATTAACACCCTACATCTGTTAGTCACCCAGTTATGGCAGTTCATTAGTTTCGAAATTTTGCCAAGAGAATGAATGACGTGGATCTTACTTCACAATGAATTTAATAAACATTTTAGTGGTGGGATATTTGAAATGTATTTTGATTGACAATGAAAAGCATGCTAGGATATTCACTCAAAGCATTTATTGGACCTTTCTCCAAATCTATTGAAAATAAATATCACTAAAACTTTCCACATAAAAATATGTATGAATATTTTCATTATCAGGCTATTACCAATTAATTATATATTTATTTAATCGATACATATTTCAATACATCATATAGTCTCAAAATAAGGCTGTTTCAAAGATTATCTTTCCATTGGGGCTAGTTTTTTTTCTAGCGAGCATTCTCTTGAGGTTTGACAATAGACTGGGGCCAGATCTGGAGAATACGGTGGATGCGGAAGCAATTTGAAGCCCAATTGATGCAAGTGTGCTATAGTTTTTATTGCTTTGTGACGCAGTACATTGTCTTAGTATTTCTCCATATGAGACCGCGATTTCGTTGTTCAAGCGCTCAAATAACGCTATCTAATATTTACTGTTAATGGTATTTCAACTTATTCAAACTTAGCAAACCACTTCTTAACGGCAGATTTTCCTGATGCAAACGGCCGAGGTTTTTATTCGGGTTTTAAAGCTGAATAAAACTTCTGTTCGGGTTTGAATCTCGAATAAAAATAGTGACACTGAGTGCTTTATTAACACACGAAATTCCTTTCTATCCATTTTCTTCAAGCTAACAAAGGTTGCATCACTCAAAACATTCTCTCCTACAAACTAATAGTCCGACAGCTGTGAAAGTTGTACACGTTTCTCTCGAAGGTTGGGGTTAACTAAAAAGCATATGTATTCAATACTAGTGGTGCCATCTGTGTGTTAGTCTTCGAACTTTTCAGCCTATATATACTCTACAAAAAATTCTATGCATGGAAATCTCGTGAATAGGGGGAAATACAGAGTCATCTAAATTATAAAAGTTGTCTCTTTTCGGAAACTATTGAATTTTTTATAAAAGTTTGAGTCCGGCCTGGTAGCCTTAGACTTTTTAATATCTTCTGTAGTAATTTTTTATTGGTAATGTCCATAAAATATCGTGGATTCAACAGTTTTTTGATGTTCATGATAGTTTCAGTGATTGAATTATCACCAAATGATTTAATTATTTATTCTTCACTTGATTCCACAAAAAATCTGGACTGTGTTAATATGTCAAATAACTGATATTTCCAGAGCGGTTTTTCCAGGCATTAAAGCAATTGCTAAAAAAATACAGGTCTTCATATTAAATTTCAAAGTTACAGGCATCTCGAGTCGGATGACGTCCTGTATAAAACTTCTATTATATTTTGTTAGTCCGATGAAAGTTTCGATACGAGAGTGAAAAGAGACTTTTAATATTTCTGCAAAAAAAAATTCAAATTATTTAACTGATCCACATAACCCTGGAGGAAAAAACGTTAGAGTCGAGATTTCATAATAATAATGATATTCATGATCATGATCATGCTAGGATGGTGTCTTCAACACCTTAGTCTACCGCAGTCGCGTGATGAGTATAGAGGCTACTCACACAAGGTGCAGGGCCTGCCGCGAGGCGCCTGAGACTTGCTTGCTATCAGCATGTCCAGCATATGCGGTCTCGACCTATATCCATGGACATAATGCGGCCCTTAAAATGCTATATTACCATCTACGGAACTTTTACGGTATTGACGAGACAACGGTGTTGCCCTACGCTACGGAGGATATTGAATACGTTGTGGGGAACGAGAAGTTCCGAATTTATTGGAACTCAGACTCATACAAGCTAATTGGCCCGGCGAGACGAATATCGTCCGAAAAGCGAAGAAAAAAATGGATAAAATATCGATATTTTCTCTTCGAAATCCGCATACTAAAGATGGTTGTTCTGATTATTGGAGTCCTTGGTGGAATGATGGCCTCTCTACTCTCGAATCTTAAAATCATACTGGCTTGCCGCACTGAAGCAAAAATCTTAGCCGGACAGATGCAGATGCACTGTGCGTTTGCTCAGGGAACATTATTTTCGGACCCAACGGTCCCTTACCCCATGCTGTGGGGAGTGGTCATTGGTTGATAATGCTGGCGCGCCCTCCCGAATGTATTGAGTTTCCAGGGGATGGGGCTGGACCAGCGCGTTTGAGAAACGGGCTACTGTTCGTCAGACACTTCTTAAAATGTTGTTTGAGCATAATGACAGTGCAGAGTGATTCATCGATAGCCAATCTGTCTATTGTAATGACGTGAATAAAAACCATTTTTTCACTTTTTATATTCCTCAGTTATGGTGTACTCAATTCCGGTGAGTTTATAAATTGAAGAGCTCAATTTTGAAAACAATAAATGTGGAGATCGGGTTAACAAGTTCTTCAACCTGTGCATTCTCACAGGCATATTTCAGAGAAAATTGTTGTTCGCGAATTGAAAACAAACTTTTAATTTCGCGAAACTAGATCGGTTCGAATTAAAAAAAAAAGTACTTTAAACAGATATAGGAGACAAACTCCAATACGTAATATGTTAAGTACAAAAAAGACTACTGCGACGAAGGTCAGTTGTTCGTGCTGAATATTAAAAAATACAAATTCAATCCGTATGAGATCCAGTGCAAGAGGTGAGCAATAAAGTTAACTTTGATTGCAGCATGCCTCGTGCTTATTTGAGCGTGTGTTTTTCGGACGAGTATACTGTCTTCTTGAATGGTTCAGTTAATCGTCACAATTTAAGTTACTAGGCGGGGAGCAAATGCAGGAGTTAAGCGGTACACACACAAATTCACAAAAAATCAACGTGTGGGCTTATAAATTTTGGTATCTGGAATCATTTTTTACGTTCTGAAAATTAAACAACACATATATACCCAGAATTACTTCAAAATGATTTGTATTACTCACGGAATTTATTCATTTAAGTAACAGCTTTCAAGGTCACTAAGACGACGGGTCGCAGTTCAGTGTCCTCCTTAGTCTTTCAACATAGGTCCTATATATTCTTTTGTGGGAATATATGGAACACAAAATCAATCGCACAATGAATCGATTGATATTTCCAAATGAGGTATCACTGAAACTTCATGTTTTTAAATTCGTGATATTTCACCCTTGCTTGGAAGGCTAAAGGTTTTGCAATAATTAATGGGTCAAAATTCGCCCCCTCATGAACGAACTTGATGTAATTTCTGGATTTTCGCGATTGTTTTTCTCTGGCAGTTATATGTGGTACATTTCCGATTGCCCACCCTGTATATGCAGACAAAAAAAATTGAACTGCATTGCTGCAGGAGGAAGGTCCAATTCTTCATAAAAAGTGTAAATGAAAATAAATAATACGAAGCAACCGATTGAATCTCGAGTCATACTTATACGGCAAGTGTTGCCACGTCAATTTCATGCTTAGCGGTAGATTGATATAAAAACCACTAGAAAATATATTTTAAACATATACATACTCATGCATGGTGATCTCCACTTATCGAAATTATCCGGTAATTATTACAAAAAGGACAGGAGATCTACTGCAAACTAGCTGTCCGGACAACACTAAATTTAGCGCTTCTTATGCGTGATTTCTTTTCCATCTGCAATGGATTGATTCACAGCGTTTCACAATTTGATTGTATCACAGCTTCGTTGTTAAAGATTCAATTTTTCTGCACTGCGATGGATATTGCTGAATCGCTTCTAAAATGACATTCCAATCATTTATTAGTGCAAATATCATAACCTCAATTGTCTTTGCACCCACCATGATAACTGTCAATATTTTTTTTCACAATTTCCAGAATGCTTCAATAGTTATAATGTTATTTCTTGCGGAGACAAATTCAACAAATAAAATATCATGGAAATCGATATAATCGTTCTTGGGATATGGTGAAACTAAGACAATTTTGCGACTTCTAAAATGTTCCTCTCATATGTATACAATTCTGCAAATTTTTAAATTACCTATTTCTTTGACAAAATTAGGATATGGATAGAAACACAACATTTCTTTCAGAAAACCTTACTTTGAAACTTTTACATCAAAATTTCACCCGGTACCCTGTTTGTTGGTGAATAATTCAATAAGTTTCAATGAAATGATACCTAGAACTTTCATGCATACATTCCACTACCTCAAACTCCTAATAGAAGTATGGCATGAACAGTAGATTCTCAAGTGTTTTCATATTTGAAATTTCCCATTACGCTTTGAGTGAATATCCAATTATGTATGTGGTCTTACCACAAAAACCGCTTATTATAAATAGCATTCTGGATAGAAATGCATTATACAGGGTTACCCAAAAAAACTTGTCACTCTGAATATTTCCGAAAAGGATAGAAATATAGATAGATATAGAAAACAAAGGATTTAAATCTTCGAGAAGCGCTCATTTCAAGCCCCTTTGTAAACTTTTCCAATCAGCATCATAATTTGAAAGGTCTCATCAAGTGAAATGGTTTTTCGAAACTTTAGATCATTTCAAATACAAGATACAAACTGGCGGTGTTTAGGTTACATTGGAAATGAACTCCGAATATTTTCTAAACGTGTGGAAATATCAGAAATCCTTGAAACTCGTACCTCAAAATCTCCAGAATAAGCAACAATAAAGTTGTGGGAGGAGCTTACGGAGCTGGAGTTACACATCTGCACAAAACTGTATACCCTGGAAACTTAAAAAAAATCTGTTTTTCCGTTAACCAGCTGTCGCATTCCTACGAACGACAACCCACAGAAGTCGAAATTTGTGCGAGCTGAGGATTACCGAGGTCTTACCCTTTAACGTGTGTTTCCTAACACGGGTTGGACTATAGCAAGTGAAAATCGATCTTCCAGACTGGAGCTTGAACAACCGATAACACGGCAGTCAATTCGAGTGAGTGAACAGAGCACCCACGTCGAACCGCTTGGATATAGTTTGATATTCAGTTCCAATGAACTATATGCCACCATTGTGTTAGGGTTATTGAAATAATCTTGAATTTCAAGACGACATTCCACTCAAAAAGACGTTTCAAATAATGTAAACACATAGTTTCTTACTATTCAAAAAAGTTGAGAGAGCATTGGGTGCATGTGGGGAGGGGGTGAAGCTACGAATGTCACGTGGACTCGAAATGGCTCTCTTTGAAGATATTCAGTTGGGGGATCTCAGAGACAGATTTCTGATATTTCTATTTGTTTCGGAAATATTCAAGGTAGGAAATTGTCGTTAACTAGCGTTCATAAAGCTAGTTAACCAATGATAGATTTCATTGGTATTTCACAGATTCATGTTCGGGAAGCATGTATTCTAGAGATACGGATTAACTGGGTATCATTCACTGATGAAAAAAATATTATTTGATGACATTCTCATCCAAACAAATTTGAATGATAGAATTATTGTTTCTTTTTGTTATCCATTTCCATCATTACTAGCAAAATGCGTTTTCATCTAGCGATATTGTGCGATACTAGATATTCTCCCACCAATTATTATTAAAAACTAGATGCAAATAGTTTTGCCAATAATAACTATGTGCAGTTTTTTTATTATTCGCAATTAAATAACACGTGCAATTTACCGAATATTCTAGCTCAACAAATATATCAGTGAGAGAAAAAAGAAAATGCAAATGTGCAGAATACTCATAGTTGAAAAACAACAAAACATTGCCGAACTAAGCTACATCTGGCAACATTTTCTTACCTCTCAAGTGGAAGTGGTAAGACTGAACTTCTTTTGAATGGAAGAAAAATATATGTACAAAAAAAGAGATTGAAGTAATCGATCGATCGATTCCCAGTGTCAACTAACAAACCATCCCTAATGAAATGAACCACCACCAATCATATACAAGTATCAATTTATTTACACTATTGTACAATGTTTACCTTAGAAATCAAACAAAACACTTACTTTTCTCGTTCTTCCATTTCCAGAGGGTTATTGACTGGTGTTAGCAAAAAAAAAACGAAAAAAGTTAATAAATATACAAAACATTACAAAATATCGTATGAGGAGATTTTGTATCGATATGGACATCTGAATGTTAGGTTTGCAACTACATCGAACATGGAAGCCAACTCACATTTTGTATCTGCTCGTTTTCTTCGACATAGGATGATAATTATTAGGCAGATTATGATAACAACAACCACGATTGCCACGATAGATGCGATGATGATGATGAGTTTATCTTGATTGAGAGTTTTCCACCAAGAAAGATTACCTAGAAAAAACGTGGATATGTATTATGAACTGACAAACGGATGAATGTATTTGTATGTATGACAAAAACTGAATTATTTCACTGAGTGTTTCTACTATTGAAAAATGAATGAAGTTTACTTATATATTGTATATATTTTTCAAGAGTTTATTCAAATTTACTGAATTTTTTTGGCATTAAAATTCCTAGAAACGTCTATTTATTTTATTGTCGGTCATACCAAGGCTATTCAGCATTTCTCTCATCTAAATTCCTGAAGGAAAAAACACAAAATTATTCAACTCGATTAGCAGTCATATATATCTGTAACTTGAAAATCAAGGGTATATTTTGGAAGTAACCGTAAGCCAGAGTAAATATTTACGCAGTGTTTGCGATTTTCGATTAAAAATTCGAAAATATGAATGAATATTCAATCATTTGTTTTTTAAAGGACAAAACATAAGTACTATAGGAATGTTTTCAAGGCGCTCTCAGAGCGTTACCTGTGCGAAAGTAGCGATTCACTTCGCATTTGAATCGCTAGAGATTAAATCCATTTGGCAAAACGTTCTCAGGAAGTTTATTCTACATAAATGCAGTTTTCCAGATGGAAGAGTTCTCAAACAGTGAAGTTCAAGGTGTACTGAGTAGAACCTCGAAACGATGAGCAGTCACAGTCCGTCGCGTATTTTTGATATGTACCGCTCTTGTTGAAACAAATGCGCCAAGTCACTTGAACACCTGCCGTTGGAGTATCTATAAAAGAGAGACAAATCTCCAACCTTTCTTCGATGTTCCGAGCTATCAAGGTTGCACCAAGGTTGCAAGCATACCCGGAGACGGGTATGTTTGGGGGCAGAGTTCCATACATGAGAGGAATACTCAAAAGAAGGTCTGATCTGAGCTTTATAAAGCATCAAAAGTTGCTGAGCTGTGCCCATTTTAACCAACAACAAACTTTTCGAAGCAGAAATTATTATGACGCTATTATATCTGGTTCGGAGATATTTATCTTCTTGGAGAAAACCGATGCCTGGGTTTATGTGACATTGAATTGAACCTGGTGACTTTCACCCCAATTCGAAATCACTTCTAGATCCTCATTAAGATATGGAACCTTCTACTGCCGGTGAAGATGTGCTACCGTAGCTGATTTCTTGGAATCCAAATGGAATGATGAGACAATCGTGTTGTCGTCACCAAAGCAATATATTGTATTCTTTGTTTTTTCAATGAAATATAGAATAAAAAGAGGGTTGAACACATTAAGAGCGGCCAAACCACACGAACCACATTTTGCGGTGGGATCGACCACACAATTGCAGTCGCGTTGCAGCGAACTGATAAGAAATACTGTACTACACGTACACGGGCGTTCACAAAAGTCAAAACTGGCGTCTGCTGTCAACTTGCTGCTGATCTCCGCCGAGATGTCATCGCGGCACCCGCCGTACACGAACCACAAACTTGCAGTCGTACCCAACCGCGTACACCGTCGTGTACTTTTTCTCATATTGGTCTCACAGCTTTCAATTTTTGGTGTCAGTGTTGCCTCAACTGCAAGTGTGGTTTATATGACTGCAAGTCGACCACAAACTTGTGGTTGGGTCAACCGCGAAGTACAGTCAACGTGACCACAATGTTGTGGTTGCCTCAACTACAAATATGTGGTCCATGTACGGCCGAACTATGACAATTGATAATGGTAATCTTGTTGAAATTGTCAAATTGGTAATTGGTTGTCATTTATTCAGATTATTTTGCCAAATCACCATGGACGGATTAATCTGGGTCACAAGATCCTTTTTTTTTGAACTTCTGTCCAAAGGCACCGATAATTATGATTCAGGGCTCATTCGATTCAAAATGACCTCTTCTTGAAACTTTTTGAAAAACTTTAAGAGGGGCTCGAAAAAATTGCAAAAATGATAAACACGACTTTAGTAAAAAAAGGAGGGTTGATTTTTTGTAAATATCTCGGAAAATATTAAAGATATCTAAAAATTTGAAAAAAGATCCTCAAAGCGGAAGAAATTTACTAATAAATAGTCCCACCTTCCGGAACTCTATCAATAAAGTTAATGCTTTTAATTTAGAGGCGAAAATAGCGCTAAAAGCGGGCAATGCGCGTCCCGATACGGACCTTTGTGCAACAAAAATTATTTTAACCCATTAAGTATCATTATCAAGAAAAAAAAATCACATACATTCCAGACAGTTGAATAAACGAAAATTTTTTCCCGTGATTATTTTATTAGATATACTTTAGTTAATTAACTAATTTTTACAAGCTTTAAATTTATATAAAAACCTTGATAATTTTTAAAATAAAAATCTCAAATTTTGTTCACTTTTTGGAGCTTTTTTTGAAAGCCTTCAAAAAAGATTACCGTTGAGAAAATTTAAAAAAAAATATTTTCCACTTTGTTATTAGTAATCAAAGACGTTAAAAAGTGAAAAACTCAATTAAAGTAATGAAAACGTTTTTTATATATTGAAATTTATCCATATTCTTATTATTCAAAGTTACATACGGATTTTCATCAATATTGGCCGATTCTATCAAACAACGTTATTCATTCACTGTAAAACTGTCCAGCTATACTCAGCACCTACATAGACAAAGATAAAAATATAAAACCTCCCAAGAACGCTATAACTTCAATCATCACGTAAATATTACGTGGAAATGAAACACAACGGATATGTACTCACTACTTATCTTCGAAACTCATCCTCAATTGACTCCAGCTCGAACGGTCAGGGCATCATCAAATCTCAATAAATATGAATGCTCAACTAATACATTCAATAATTTCAATTGAGAATATTCAACTTGAATTATGCATTTAGATCAGAGATTCTCGCGTTGACTATTTATTGATACATGGAAGAGGCGAGATCTCAAAAGATTAATTAAAATCGTAAGGTATATCTCTAATTGAAATCTCAGAAAGGTGCTTGTGCGAGTTCAGTCATTGCTAATGAAACCTGGGATGGATAAAAATTGAAAAACGATAAGAGAAAGGGGAAATCAGTGCGTGGGAAGTTGGAACTAATATTGAATGGGATAAACAGCTGAATGAGGAAAGTAGAGGTGACATAAGCACATGTTGTGAAAACTGACATGAATTAATTATCGTATTATTTATTATTTATTTATTATTATTTGTTTTTGAAAACAAAGTTACCGTGTTACGGAAATAAAAAAATTATGGAGATACGAAATATACCTCAAAGTGTAAAATCTAACTGTCTGACTTCTAGATCAGCGGAATTGTCCTGGGTGTTGGAATAATTCTTTCTCCCAAAAATTCAAGGCTCAGCGGGGTTGTTGAATAGTGGATATACGGTAAAAGTAGATATGGCGGCAAATGTACACATTTTCATGTAAATGTGCACATTTGCCTCCTCGTTTGGGTAATGTGCATTCAACTAACATTTACAATTTCAAATAAGGGAAATGTACATTGAATTCACAATGACTTTGTCGTTTTGGTAAATGTGAGCATCAAAATACGAAATTGCAAGTGCTAGTTAGTAATGTGACCAAGTGGTCAGAAGGTTTGAAATATGTTCAACTGATGAAAAACAGAGCTTTTCATGAGGGTATAAAGCTTTATTCGGAACAAGAATGAAATTGGGTTTGAAAACATCAACTTTACCTATGGAATCGTTGAACAGCTGAACACAGAAGAAGAAGATAAAGATGGAAGTTTTCAGGTAAATTCTGTTTTAAACGAGAAAAAATAAACTTTTCAGTTTACCCCGATAAGTATAACTGCAGTTATTTCTTTTTGATTATTTATTTCTTAACTTCTTCGACAGATGTCAAAGAAGTTTTGAAATATGAAATTATGTCAATGTTGTTGATTGACAACTGAAACGTTCGATCAATCTGTTGTCATTTCGCCACTATCAAAATTTTTCTCCAAGATGGATAGTTCGCAATACAGTTATCTTCAGATATGAGAATATACGCTGATTCTTTTAGCTTACGCCTCTTAGAGTGAGGCTCATTGGTAACCATTCTTGTCTTGTTCCATTCCACTCGATGTTCACCGTCTGGTTTTAAAATGTGTTCTCACAATTCAGATCCTGTCAATTGTCAATTTTTTATATAATCTCGAAGTTCATTCTCACGCACTTTTGATGGTCTCGAGGTTTCACCAGTATAATTTCTACCACAAGAACAAGTTTTTATTTTTTCTTCAGTGTTGACGGGTTTTGTAAGTGTTAGTGTAGATTTCAGTGTATTTTTTGTTTTGAAAGTAGTTTTAACATCATACCTATTTCCAATTCGTCTTATTTTTTCAGATAGTCTTGGAATGCAAGGTATAACGTTAGTTGTGAAAGGTGTCGGTGGATGTTGAGTGGGTAATTCTTGAGTTGGCCTCCGAAACGTAAAGATAAGTATAGTATTATTTCTTAGAAATTTTTTTGATATGCAAAATTGTTAAATACGACAAGTTACTGATAAATAGAACATTTTTCTTCGTTAAATATACTTTGATTTCACGCAATAACTTATCGGGGTGAACTAAAAAGTTCTACACTGGTATAAAGTTCTCTATTATAATTTTTATATTTTTTCAGAATGTGGAAAGTAACAAATACCCAAAATAAAAGTCGATAAAAACTGGTTTTCCTCCACAAAAAATGACTTTCGTTGAATATTCGATATATGTTATTTGAAATTATTCCATGAATATTTTTCATGTTTCTGAATCTGACTATTCCAGAGGCATGTAGCAATCACCATAATGGAATAACGTGATTATTATTAAAAATACTTCTCTCAAAGTTCAGCCTCAGAAATCACGAGTATGCGTGTTCTAAGATTCAGCTAGCAACTGGAAACACGTAGATAACAGCAGTTTGTAGATGGGCTATCATCGATTTAAAATGAATCTAGAGAGTGATAGTGCTCTCATTAATGTGTTTGGACAATTTTTAGATAATTTCACCTTTGATTATAATACTACTAGCAGTTTTTCATGGTGAATTTTATCTTGTTCGAGTGGTGACCTATTTATTTTTTTATTACGACTGTTTCAGTTTATTAGATTATGTATTTTCAAGTAACTGATACAAGACAATTACTTAAATATACTTATATATGAGGTCAGGTACCTGAAATAACAAATGTTACCTTAATAATCAGTACCAATACTACAATAACTAATTATCATTTGCATCTTCACTCACATTGAAAATTCTCAGATTGCATCTTCTTAAATCTTGGTTGATGTTGTCTAATTTGTTTAACTATTTCAAAAATCTCCTATATCCAACTACGAAACTTCAAACGAACAAAATATTGTGGATACTCGACAACCCCCCTCGATAGATGCTCAAGAAGAAAAGACACATACGGAAGCGTATTTGCAAATTCAACTGGATAGTAATCATTATATCAATGACATTGACACTGAAGCCCAGG
>WOGM01000135.1:0-16431 GCA_015342125.1 Leptinotarsa haldemani | reverse complement strand
GACGAAATTTCATTTTCAAAATATCCAGAAACAGTTGAGATTCTAAAAATCATTGTTGGTAACCAAAATTTCTGGAAATCGAAATACCTGAAAATTCATCACAAACCAATTTTGAAACTAAAACCAAGAGAAGAAAAATCAGTTCAGTTGAAGCAGACAAGTTCCCTTCAGAGATAAAATCCCACATGTAAAAAATTAATGACCGATTCGCACGTGTGACAAATAAAATAGACAAATAAAAACACCGATCAGTGAATGGAGTCCTTTTTTGGTATAACAAAACTGAGAACTCCGTTTGACGACAAATATTCATGAAACATGTAGTTTATTTCCACCAAAATGAAAAGCTAATGGTTGATATTAGAACAAGTATCTTGAGAGCCGAATGTTGGACGAAAAAATGACATGACTCATCCACCCGCTTCTAAACCGATATTTAAAAAATGTCTAGAGATTCAGATATTTTCAGAAAGATTAGAAGGAACATATTTGAAATGAGAAGTACACAAATTGGCACAGGTTTCATAGCACCTCCAGAAGGAACCCAAAAAACCTGACGCTGTAATGTGAAATAATGAAGTCCATATTGGTAATGGACTACGAACTAGCGAATAATTTGACAACTAACAGTTCACATGTACTGCTGCACATAAAGAGGCATCAAAATGCCGACGTACAATAAAAAACAATAGCTATGCCTGGGCAAGTTTCACTTCGACACGGTCTTAAATATAAATCAAATACCCCAATATTGTTTTCAAGTTAGACGAACCTGTTGGAATCAACCAACTCGAAGAGAATGAACGTAAGAACGCCAAGTTTTAGAGAAAACTAATCGTCATATACAGTACTTGATTCTATTCAAATGATCAATTCGATGTGCAGATCATGGAACCCAGATCACAGAAAGAACTTACTTTAAAAATCACAAAGTTGTTTTATTAACTTCGGGGCATCGGGGACATGACCAACCAGCACATTCTAGTCGGATAATAGTATCAGCTATCATTTTTTTCAATTACACAGTTCTATACAGTATTTCGATGGAAATAAAACACTCCCAAATGAGCACAATGAAAATTAGTTCAGAGATAAAACACAGTTGCGGGTGAGAACGCACTTTTTGTTATAATACTGTAGAAAAAAATAGGACTAAATGAAGAAAATGGTAATTTCGTGTGAATCGAGAAGAAAGGTTGACGTATATCGCTTTACATACTACTTTCAGTGAGTAGCTCCAGCCCTATAAAAACGGCTTCGAATGTTTCAAAATGTTCCAGAACATTCCACTGCATTCGATTTTATCCAGGAATATTTCACGATGATTTGGAATGTTCCGGGATATTTCCATATGTTCCAGACTATTAGAGTATTCTCAAAATTGTTGAAATATTGTCAGTGAAGTACTTAGGCATTTTCATAGACTGTACGTTAAGATGAAATATACACATCAATGATCTGAAACATAAACTTCGAAAACTGATTCTCAAGTTTTATGATTTCCGTTAAATTTTTTCAGTTGAACAACTCCAAATTCTCGATTATATACTAGTAGAATCTCTGTAGCAATATGGAATAATTGGGTACAAAAACGAATTTTTGAAATGAGATACCGTAAACCTTTTCGTTTTTCTTCTGGCCCATTCTCTCTGTATATGTAGAGTGGATAGAGTGAGTGTAGGCCCACAGCAATTCGGCCACATGTGACCCATTGTACATCCTCCCGAAGAGTTGTCCTTCTAGGTCATCGTCGATACTGTCCTTTCCAGGAAGGTGGAAAGGTCACTAGGAGACATCTCTTTTATATCGGCAGGTGTAGGCCAAGACTAACCAAACACACTCTCCCATTGACGATAACTCCGGACACTCGAATAAGACATGCCTGACAGATTCATCTTCCTGTTTACACATTGTGGTATATTCTCCTGAGTTCAGGAAGACGTGACAACGTGGCATAGGGGATATTGAAATCAAGGGACTGGGCCAGTTGTCTGTTGTTGTTCGGGAAAATATGTTGAACATGCAAATAAACCTATTCAAAGTTGTGTTAGTTTCTTTTGCTCAACTTTCCCAATATCAAGACACCACAGTGTTGAAAGATGAAAAGCATGTCCCGAATTTTTATCCTTGGTGAGGGAGAACTATATCAATAATTGCTCAGCACAAAAAAGCTGCAATTCCGGAAAGAGCTATAAAAACGTCGAAAAGTTGGCTTCATAGACAATTTTCACTTCGAAGCATTTACAGTTGGTTGAATATTATTCCTAAAATTACCAGTGAATATAATAACAAATGTCATTGTACCATTGGCATGAAGCCTGCAGAGGTAAAACCATCCACAAAATTGACAGTTCATGCAGGATCCAAGAAGCAGCATGGAAAACGTAAAATTAATTCAAAATTGGAGATATGGTGCGAATCAGTGAGTATGAAGGTGTATTCGAAAAAAGTTATACGGCAAACTTCACAAATGCAATTTTCAAAGTTGTAAAAGTGAATAGAACATAACCTATGAATTATACCCTCGAAGATGTGGACGGACAGCCGATTAAAGTCTCCTTTTATGGGATGTAATTGAATAAAACTAATGATCCCAATACATATGGTGAAGCGAGTTTTGAAACGAAAAGGACCTCGTCTATATGACTAATGGCTGGGAATCTCCGAACATCACAACTCATGGATCAATGAAAGTTCATTAGTGTAATAGTATCATTTTTGTACTTGATGGAAAATCAAAGAGAAAGTAATCTGGAATTTCATAATGAATTTTTAAAACTGAGGAGCCCATTATTCTTTGCTGAATAAATAGTTTTGAAATGCCAAAAATGATACAAGTTTGGTTTTGTAAAACCCTTCCTAGTGAAAATCCTACAATATTGTAGCAATTGATTTGTTTATTTTATAAATCAACATACAATGAAATGAATTACATTAACAAATTAAATATAAATCAGCAGGTAATTCCAAGGCCATCTGGGTGTATGTCGATATACAATCACCATTGATTTCTCGTCTCCTAATTTGCTCCTCTCGGGAATTCGACTGAGCTACCAAATCTCCCTCTCCTAAACGTATAGAAACATGAATTGTGAAAAAATCGCCGCTGTATTAGCTAGGATATCACTTGATAAAAATAACTGGACTGATGATGAGAGTCATTGAATTGGGGTGAAATGGCCCCCAACATGAAGCATGAGGAGATTGTAGAAGGAGATATCGTAAATGATGAGGGTGACTTGAGTGAAGATGGTATTGTGACTGATTCATCTGAAGATGATGGTGCCTTAATGATCGGCCTCTGATGGCTCAAAGTCACCGACACATTAGAAGATTGACTGGATCTGTATTATGTAACAGATACGCAAGTACGGGTCAGAACTATCGATGGTGATATCCAAAAGTTACGTGCTGCTTCCGGTTTCACTCGCTACTAAACAGTAACGGTGGCTGGTATGAACATATAAACACCCATGATACGGTCTCTATGATGCAGATGGGTCAGAAATGTTGTGAAACATGTGAGAGGCCACTCACAAATTTCACAAGAGTCTCAATTTGCATAGTGTGCAATAGTGTCAAACTTGCGACACACTAACCGTGGGCCTTCGGGTCAAGAAAGCAGCAGTCCATTTCAGGGCTACATTATTCATGCAAACAGTAGCAGTGGTAGTTGTAGTACGGCTAGAAATATACAGTTTTTCTGATTTTAAATGACTCGTTATTTTCAATTTTACACGAAAAATGGTTATGACAAAAGTTGTACGTAATTGCATTTTCTAAAATTTTTACCCCGCTCAATTTGTTCGTAAGATCGAAATTTTTTATTTGAACCCGAGAAAGAACAGGTGAAATCTCATCACAGTATTATTATTTTCATTTTCGAATTCCCTTAAAAATTGTAATGAACGAAGCTGTATGAAATAAAATTTCATACAATTTTGGTTCCTATCAATATTATCTCAGGATCGATATTGTAAGAAATTAAATTTCTCATAATTTTGGTTCCAATCAATTTTTCATAGGATCGATAATTTTCAATTTAAACCCGAGAAAATTAGGGGCTAAAATGTAATCATTTTACTATCAGGTCCATTGTCAAAATTATGAGAAATATATGATTGACAAAGTTGTATAAAATTGAATCTCCTATAATTTTGTTTCCTAGTTCGAATCCTGGTGACCAAAATTTTTTTCAATATTTGTAATTTATATAGAATTTGAAATCCTGGTGACCAAAATAAATATTTTTCGTATTTGCAGGAATAATTTGTAATTATAGAATTTGAAATGTTAACATCAGTTCGTCGATGATGACGTAGATGTTAAGAACTTAGCCTACCAAGTGGATGACGTGAGTTCAAATCCTGGTGATCAAATTTTTTTTTCATATTCGCATAAATCAATTGTACATATAATTTTACATGTGAATGAGACGAGTTCGAATTCCGGTGATCGAAAAAATATATTTTTCATACTTGCATAATTCAATTGTGGTTTATATAGAATTTGAAATGATAACATCACTGGGCCTATAATGGCGTGAAGGTTAGAGAGTTGGAATTTCAAGTGGAATAACCCGGGTTCTAATTTTGGCGACGTAATCGATGCAGAGAAGAATGAAATGAGTATCAGAGAGATACAAAGATTCCCATGGGCCTAACACCCCTCACACCTCGGGCCCGTTGGTACTCCGCCTCACCCCTTGGTACTCTGCCTCCCCCCTCGGGCCCCCTTGTCACATACCAGTCACGTAGTCATCGGCAGCTGACTAAAATTTAATTTAAAAAAGTTTATCGCTATGAGAATCGAACCCAGGTCGCCGGCGTGGTAGACGTTGTCTTTAGCCTCAACACCAACGTGAGATGTTGGGGAAGTAATTCCGAATTGTTGATATTTATGTCGGTTGTTCAGTCGAGACCAAAATCTTTTCATTTTCTATACTTAACCTCATTTCTTCATTTCCGTAGAATTTTAGGGAAATTGTGACATTATTTTCATATGGAAGATAGGGAAGTATCCTTAGATTTGGGAAATAATTGATGTTTCATAAGAGAAAACGAAGAAGACGAAGCCTGTCAGAAAGGCACTAAGCCGCATCTTCGTTAATAATTGCCAGATCGTCACGTACAGCACATCAAAAAATGAAAGAAAAAAGAATGCAGAATTCGTTGACAAAGAAGAAATAAAGATGATGCCAAAAGGGCACTAAGTATAATCTTCGTTAATAATAGTCACTTCATCGCATGTAGCACATCAAATGAAATGGAAACGAATGCAGAACGTATACAAAAATAAGAAACAAAGATCAGATCATCACGCACAGCACGTGAAATGAAAGGAAAACTTATGCATAATTCATCGACAAAGAAAATATAAAGACGATGCCAACAGAACATCTTCGTTAATGACGTTTGGATCTCAACATGCAGCACGTCAAATGAAAGGAGAAGAGATATAGAATTCATATAGAGGGAAGTCAAAGATAACGTCATGTCAAAAAGGCACTAGTTCATATCTTCGCAGACTGATTTCGATGTAAAGTACATGGAAGGGGCGTGCATGTTGGAAATGATAAAGAAACGTCATAGTGACATGTCATATAGGCATAAAGTGTGCATATAATGCACTAATTTCGAAAGTCGTATGAGAAGCATATGTCCAGTTGTAGAGATCTGTAAAAAAATTATAAAAATCTGATTATCCATCTTCGACATATCTTTACATTTCATGCAAAAAGTGAACACATTCGATTATGATGAAATAATCGTATACTGAAACATGATATAGTTGCATTCCTTATGGTGAGAAGATTTCAAATCCGTCAAAAACAGGTGACTTCCGATTTTCACAACCGGTCGTTCGATTTCAACGATTTTGAATCAATGGATTTGTTTCGACGTCAAGAAACATAATTATTCATTTTCTGAAGTCAAAAGGGCCTCATTAATAATTTTTGTTATATAAGCTGCAACAGGCCGATGTGGGTACTTTCCATTTGGTAATTTTGAAAAATATAATATCGAGTGCCTAATGTGGAATATAATGAAAACAATTGCAAGTTCAAAGAAAAATATTGAAAAAACTTGAAATTCAATGTTAGTAGGTTATGAATAACAATAAGTGAAATTCAATAACAGCAGGTTGAATCACAAACAAACCAGAAACGATCTTTGAGTTTTAGAGGCGAAAGATTCTGGAAATCAGAAGACATGTTTTCACTATAACACTGTCATCACTAAACTGGCTAGATCGGCGTGAAGTTGTGCGTAGTTGATGGCCAGGTGAAGACCAAAAGTAAATAATAAACAATTTCGAGGTTGAAGCAAAATGTCCACCTCCTGATGAAATACACGACTGCAATCGATGTGTCATTGATTATGTGACACGTTCAAGAATACCAGGAGTATTCCTCATGATACAGCAATTTTTATTTATCCGATTTCTCAAGTCATTCACATCTAGTACAAAAGTTTTATAAACGAAAGCCTTCAGATACACCCATTAATAGAAATCAAGAGCATTCATATTGTGACTGCGACTTACCTGATTTTGAGGTCCTACACGTCCATCCCAGCGATTAGGGTACGCTATGTCAAGATAATAAGAAAGTTGGCATATTATACGATGAAGCGGTCATTTCTTACATGAACATCGCATAAAAAAACTCACAAAAATATAATCCGCTGAAATGGTCATTTTGGTAACACACCCGAAGAACACATTTTTTCAAAAGGTGTTCGCTGTGACGACGTGCGTTGAATTTTTCAAATATTTTTCAATGTCATGCCCAGTTATAGGATGTGAATAAATGGAGTTTTGGCATACTTTTATGTTACTTTCCAGTGATTCAAATCGATAACTGCTTGTTTAAGAGCTACGGAAAATGTTCATCGAAGTTGTTGGTCATTTCAATTTCAGGGACAGTTTTATCATCATCATGAATTATGATATTGGTAAAATTGTTAGCCGTTTCCTGGGTTTGGTTAATAAATTGTCACATTGTTTCCGATTTATTGTTCGAATTGCTTTTTTTGTCGTCTACACTCTGTTTATCATTATTTTTAAGTGTTTCTCTATAAGTTTGCGTTATTTTTCTACTAATGTCTACATAATTCATGAAATCCTGGTGTTAGTAAGCTCAGGTCGAATTTCTTCATTTCTTTGTGGAGAAGATTCAAAGAAATGGCAACTTCAATGTGATGTTGAACTATATTATGGAAAATTTCATAGACTTTGGTCAAATTTCATGTTACCTAGATATCCTCCAAGTTCTCATTTTCCAAGGAGAGTATGAAGTTATTTATAGTATTTTTTGAAAACACTCTACATTAGATTGAAACATTTTTTATATGTTTTTCAGCATTCATAGTTGTAATTCGAATGATTTGGACAAAGTGATCGAACAGATTTTATTTTCTGATTGCCACTTTGTAGTCAATATTTTTACTGATTATAAAATTATCTAGGAAAGTGCTTGAGTTAGCAGTTACCCTTATTGGTTCATCAACAATAAAATTGGATTAAAACTTGCTGATAGATCACGAAAATGGTCGAGTTTCTGCTGACAACAGTGACGTGTATGTTGAAGTCACCACCTATGTTATTATAGTTTTGACTTACCACAGTTAGCATTCCCATGAAATGTTTTGAAAAATATTTCAGATTACCTAATGTGGTCTATAGATACACAAACAAATCGTATTCGATTTCCATAATGTAATACCACAACACTCGAGGATTCCTTCCTCGCAGAATCCCGTTAAATATATTTCATTAATTTCTAAACAACTTTCATCATGTTTGTGAATTGGGATCCCCCAATTCGTGGACAATGGAAAGTTGTCACTAGGTAAACACATACTTTGAATCCAGTTCGTCCCAAATTTTCATTTTCTATATATCAGGACTAAAACTCTAGACTAACTCTTCACGATGTTCACCGAGCCAGAGAACTGTAGCATTTGCAAATAATGTGAATCATCTAATATCACTGATACTGGTTATATCATTATTGAACATAATGAAAATCAAGTTCAGAATTGACCCCTGAGGACGCATAATTATTTCCACTCAAATGCGACATTATGATTTCTGTCAGCGAGATATGATCTGAACAGAATATCGAAAGGTCGAGAAACAACTAATTCTTAAAAAAAAATGAAATAGTATCTGTGGTGGTTTTTCAAAAATCAAGAACCAAATTTTTTGTTAGCTAAAATTTCATGCTTCTCCGTTAACGGGTCACTTCACGTATTAATTTCTCATCTATTTCAGATAGTATAGATAGAATAGAGATAGGTCTGAAGGTGTTCGGATCATTAATGTAAAGTCCTCTTTATGAAGATAGATATCACAATTGCAGAAGGAAAGAAAACATTTATAAAATTTTACCCATTTATACCATTTGGGAGTATTTTTTGATTATTCTGGTTGAAACACGAATTCTACAATATTGTCTGACTGAGTAACGTAGATATACTGAATGAATTCTTTTGATTTTCCATTGCCAATTTTCTCAAGAACGATGTTTGTTTTAACGACTGCCGTATACATCCTGAGGTAATATTATGTCAATTTCTCAATATGTATCAAATTTTAAGGCGTTTTTATAATTGTTTTTCTATACATCATCTGCCTTATTGCAGATTCATGTCAATTCTCAATATGTGACAGGTATTAATGGCGGTTTCAGTATGATCAGTTATTAGAAGTCATCCTTCAAGATGACATGTACATGTGGTTATTCATGAATACTAGATGACGTTATTCGATTATCAGCTACTTTTTGCCGTACGTATTAGGCGATGCAAAGTATAAATTTCAACACTTGTTATTTACAACACATGTGACACTTGATTTATATGAAATGAAAGGGGTATATTTTTAGGAGAAATTCATGTTGGGAAAAAATTGGCTTTCTACTTCTTCATTCTTATAAGAGAAGTGAGATTCTTCTGAAGAAAGGAAAAAAGCAATCAATTTCAAAAAATTAATCGTATACAAAAATGTGTAGATTGTGCCAAAGAGTAACTTTCAGACACAAACTGGAATAAAAAGCTCTCTTGAAACAGCTACTTTCATGTAAACATTGAAACCCACGAACGAAAATTACTTTGGAAATAACTACTTTTATATGAATACTGAATTAAACAAAAAAATTGTGAGCCGTCACAAGACGCCTGACAGATGTGAAACATTAATAATAATATCTCGTGACCCCTGTGGATGATGATTGTTGGGTAGTAAAATATTTATGAAAAATGCATTATTGAAATAAACATAAAATCATTTCAATTTGGCTCCAATATACTAGTAAACTCAGGAATCGCAACTAGTTATCGCAATACATTACCAGAAGTTGCACTTCTCACCAATATCTATTCATTATTCAAATGGGGTCGTGAAAAGCAATGGAGTCACTATGGTCAGTAAAGCATATCAATGCACAGAGAAGATAAAAATGAGATCGAATATAGATCAACAGTAGTCTAAGACATTTCTCGTTTATCAAGATGAAATGATACAGGCTGAAAATTGAAGATATTCTATAGAATAGAAATTAATTTCGTTCAATATTTGAGACATAATATTTGTACAAACAAACATTGAATTTAATAAAATAACAAAGAATTTCGAACAACCCTGTATTTTATATCGCTTTCCAGTAAAACATTTCAACTAACTTCGACGCTTCCTAATGTTTCTTATGTTCTGAAGTCTTAATGGGCGAAGTTTCACCAGTGTTTTTTTCGAGAAATATCGTTTACCATTTGGAACATCTAATTTTATTTTCCAGTTGGTCGATATTTTCAAAGAAACAAAACATTTTCGGAAGAACTGGAAGGGAAACAGCGGAGTGAGAAAAATCTGACATGAATTATCTAACCTTCTGTGAATCTCATGATATTAATTAAGGTATAGGGGGATGTGACTGACAATTGATTATACGGAAGTGTTGTACTGATTTTTTATTTATATATTTATTATATTCATCAGTGACAGCAATGATAAAAATTTAGTAATTTGGCTAATTATGTGAAACAAATTACTCTTCCATCTCTGTGATTTGACCCATAAATATCGAATAAGTGTCTGACAATGTTATGCACTCAGAAACGGTTTTTTTCGTATTCTCATTACCAAATCAGTACTGGACAAGTTCTGCACGCAAAATATATTTCGATTTAAAATGCAAACTTTGAAATACCCCGTTCGAATTGAATAATTCAATTACTTCGCTCACTATATTAAAACGAATGAAACTATGCCACATGTATAGAGATTCTAATAAATTGCTCTCCCGGGATTAATGATTAATTTCATAGAATACCATTTAACTCGGGTTTGGACTGGAAAATAAATAGGTCACAACACACGGTTTCAAGGAATTTACTGATCTCTTACTGGCACTTTCAAATTGATTAATGGAAGGAATACGATATATCGTAGGCGGTTGACGGATATTAACGGACATTACCCATAGGGAGTAAAAAGATATGTTTCAACTTATTAAGATACGTATTGAATACGTCATTTTCAAAGCACCAAAATTAAATTTTGATTCTAACTATTCCCCTTTACTGCATATCAACGATCAACTGCAGAAAAAAAGGTTATTTTGTGAGATATTATGTTTGAAATACTTAAGGGTAATCACTACATAGTATAAAGCAAAGTCGCTTCCCACAATATGTCGCTATGTATGATTAGATCTTTAAAACTACGCAACGGATTTTGATGCGGGTTTTTTAATAGTAAGAATAATTCAAGAGAAATATTTATGTTATATTCACTGTTTTTACTTGAACAATTAATGAAAAATCGTTACAAAGACCAATACAAAATTATAATCAGTACGGAATAGATTCTAAATTGATACTTAACTCTTATTTGGCCTCGCAGCGTCCATTTATAATGTGTAGACGCCGGTGTCAGTAGGAGATGGTAGGAAGTAACAGGAGTATAAAGTTCTGCTGACTAGAAATATAGGGAGTCGTTATCTCGGTAAGCTGATATCAGTGAGATCGTCTTACTCACGATATAACATTTATATTTATATAATACACATAATATAGTAGAAAAACACTGATATTTTCAGAGGTGTCCAATGTGATGTCGTAAATAAACACATATTTCGCGCCTACAATGCAAAAGCTGGCTAAATCCTACGAGATCAAAATAATGTACTGTAGTATTGTACATTTTAAAAAGGTTTACAAAAATTTCCGACATGGTATATATCTACCTCTTAGAGATAACCAAAAATGATCATTTTTTATCATTTTCTTTTTAAGAGAAATAATGGTTTATTTACGAAGCGATTTTACACAATTCAGCATTAATCCCTATCCAACGAAGTACCTTCAATACATTGTGCATTATTAGCCCTTGACGTCATGTAATTTGAATGAATATTTTCAAAGATATTATATAGCAGTTGCGGTGGTACCGGCTGGGGGGCCGGCGTCGCGTGCCTATAATAGTGTGTCGAAGGCCGTGCTTCGCTCCATCATT
Organism: Leptinotarsa haldemani; assembly: GCA_015342125.1. Classification (NCBI taxonomy): domain Eukaryota; kingdom Metazoa; phylum Arthropoda; class Insecta; order Coleoptera; family Chrysomelidae; genus Leptinotarsa; species Leptinotarsa haldemani. The sequence continues at coordinate 4,914 of WOGM01000135.1, read as the reverse complement.
TCGAGTCGATAGACACCGAGGTAGTAGCGATAAAGTAAAAACTTGAAGTTTTACCTAAGTGAAGCGATAAGAATATTATCTAGAGCGATCTGCTGATAACGTTTAGTGCTGCGTATAAACAAAGCACTGAGACGTTAGTTCTTTTCAGAACTAAGTGTGCGAAGAATTCGAGTTATCTTCTCTTTTAGGTTTTTTTAGGGCCCCACAATGGAAGAATTGAAGGAAAAACTAGAATACTTGGAGAGAGAAAACCACAGGATTCGTCAACAACAGGACGAACTGAGAAGCCTGGTCAAGCAATTGAACGACAGGTTAAACCATGTAGAAGGGATACTCGTCCAACGAACAAGGACGAATGCAGGACCGTCCAAGGCGCAAACAGGAGAAACGACCGAGGAAACTGAAGAAAAACAACCAGAACAACCAAATCAAAACAAAAAAAAGGACGTAGAAAGAACAAGGAAAAAAACAAAAAAAGGAAAGAAAAAATCCCTGAAGAAGACGGAAGGTCAGACGGATTCGAAAAAGTTGAGGCAATCGCCGCACCAGACGACGCCTGGAGAAGAAAAAAACTCAGGCAGAGAAAAACAAAGCAGACCACGACGAACAATCAGACATGGACACGATGACAGAGGAAAAGGCAGCATTGAAGAAATGGTACCAACCCCTGAAAACACAGTGCAAGACTAAGCAGTAGTATGGCCAACCGTAGAAACGACAGAGATGCAAACCACTGAAGAAATGGCATCAATCCCAAAACCAAAGGAAATGGTACCAACCACAGAGCCAGGAAAACCACCTCCAATATTCATGCATGACTCAAAGAGGTGGAACGAGGTATCCAAGGAATTAGAAAAGAGGCGAATACAGTACAACAGGGTGCGCCTGACAAGAGACAGTATATACATCCATACCAACAACGAATTGGAATTGAAAAATGGCCCAAGTTTATGGAAGAATTCCGCCTGAAATTCCACACATATTCGTTAAAAAAAGAATTCCTGCACCACGCGGTCATCCGGGGGATACCGGAGAACGTGGAGGAAGCAGATGTGGCGGATGATCTTGGAAAACAGGGATTCGAGGTTCTGGAATGTCATAGGATGACACCCAGAAAAACAAGGCAAATAATGTCGCTATTCTTGGTCGAAGTACCGAATAATAGCACAGTGCCCCCGATGTCAATACTTCGGACATGCACAAAGATACTGTCACGCAACCGCGCGTTGCATAAAATGCGGAGAACAACATAACACAAGGGAGTGTCAAAAACAAAGAGACGCGCCAGCCAAATGCGCAAACTGCCTGGGTGCGCACCCGGCAAGCTATAGGAGATGCAGGATGTTCCCCAAACCCAGACATACACCAACAGCAGGAAACAGGCGTCGACAAGCGGAGAGTCAGAGGCCCCGTCAGCAGCCAGCTCAAAGGAAACCAGCATCGAAGGCGCAGAAAGCCGGAGAAAACGAGATGGTCCAAATCTTAGGAAGCACAACGACAGAGCAGCAGAAAATCGCGCAAGCGGTCATAGCCGCGCCATTCCAAGCACCCGGGAGACAGTAATGCCACCACGAATCCCGGAGCTGTTGAAAATAGGATCGTGGAACACAAACGGTTCTACCGACAGAAAAAACGAACTACTGGAAATGCCATTACATCTAGACATACACGTCATGATACTACAGGAGACGCGGATAAGAAGCGAAAAGAGCTACCGAATCTCAGGATATAACATATACAGAACAGACAGGCCAGGGGCCGCCACGTCGCGGGGGGCGCGGCGCTAGTAGTAAAAACAGACCTAGCGCAGAACCTTGACAGAAAACCAGATATTCAACTCGGAGAATCAGTAGCGGTCAGAGTCAAACTGAGACGCTACGAGCAGCTAAGAATAACGTCGGTATACCTACCTCCGCGAGGTATAAGACTAGAAAGAACCGACATGGCAGAAATGTTTCCAGACCACCATTCAACAGTGGCCATCGGCGAATTCAACGCAAAGTCGCGAGACTGGAACTGCAGGAATGGAAACACGAGAGGCAGAGACATAACCAGCATTTTAGAAGAATTCGAGGACATCGCGGTAGTAGCACCGAACACCCCCCCCCGATAAGACCAAATCCCAGACATACTCGACATCGCTCTAGTGCAAGACATCGAAACCACGGAGATGGAAGCACTAGAGGGAGGTTCGTCATATCACAACCGCATCCTATTCACGATAGGATGGAAAGAGACAACCCAACAAAGCGGGTCATTGACTGGATGAGATTCCAGCGTGCTATATACGGTGCGATGGGTGAGATACCACGCATCGAAATGAAAACGGATCTGGAGAACGTCACACAACAGCTGCAACAGGCGATTACTCAAACGTTGGAAAGAAGCGCACGAGAAGTCCCAGTCCTGCACTTCAACTTCCAAGATCATCTTCCACCAGAAACGAAGGAACTGATAAGAATAAGGAAGACGCCTGAAAAGACAGTACGAAAGGACACGTCCACCTATGAACAAAAGGTGCATACAGAGAGACAACAGGATACTGAAAGAAGAACTGAAAGCTATCCGAGAAAGACAATGGACTACCCGTCTGGAAGAACTGAACTCTGAAGAGCAAAGAGAATGCAGAAAGTATTCAGGAAGGGACCTCGACAGCCATGCCCGCTAGTACACGGCGAGCAAGGAATCGTCTACACTGACCAGGAAAAGGTGGAAGCATTCGCGGACAACTTCGAGAGGCAGTGCATAGAGAATGACGTACCGTTCACGGAGGAGGTAGACAAAATACCAACAATTCGGCTACTGAAAGCAGGAGTCCCGCAAGGAGCAGTCCTTCCACCAGACCTCTTCTCCGTATACACAGCAGACGTGCCCAAGCCAGAGAACAACTTTAACAAGTTGGCGCTCTATGTGGACGACATGGCCCTGCTGGCGAGATCTTCAAGCCAAATACACGTCACTAGGTATTTGCAACAACAGGCAGACATATTAGAGGAGTGAACCAACCTGTGGAAGATCAGTATAAACCCTGACAAGAGTCAGGCGATACTGTTTACCCGCAGGTTTGTACAACCGGAAGAAAACGTCACCTTCAACGGACAAGAGATTCCGTGGACCAACAAAGCGACATATTTAGGGGTCACCCTAGACAGGAGATTAATATTTCAGTCTCATGTACGGCAGAGAATCGGAATGGCCAGACACGCCAGACAACGCCTGGCAGCAATCATAGAACGCAGAAGCAACATGGGGTTGAAAGTGAAGTTGCTGATGATCAAAACCGTTCTCATGCCCATAATACTATACGCATGCACTGCCTGGGGCCAGTGCGCACAGACATGCAGGAAGAAGATATAGTCGTTCATGAAAGCGAGCGTAAGGGACGTCGTGAATGCATCGTACTACATCCCCAACAGATTTAAATACAGAGATTTAGACCTAGACACGCAATATGTGGACGTGTATATGAGAGAACACGCAGAAAGCGTATTCTATAGAATCAGATCGCACAACAACACAGCGCTACGTGATCTACATGATGCGTTGAACATAGATGACTCCAGATTTCGAGAAAGAGATGAACACCTAAGGCCGACGAAGCAGAATCAACGACCGCCCCCACGAGTCGCCGTCAGGCGACTTCGGTAAGCATACTAATCAGACTTTCTTTCAGCAAGTTCACCGTAGAACAACTCGACCGCGATTCAAATATCCTTGGTTTCACTAAGGAATGCCCGATGTAGCAACAACAGCCGCCGGTTAGCTCCCAGGCAAAAATACAGTTAGGAATATTAACGACAAAATAATTGAACCGATTAGAAAGAATAGCACCTAAAGGCTGGCTTTCGACCATAAGAGGCCAGATGTCAATCTTGCTGAAGTGCCCATCCGTAAGTTGAGGACCGCTCGGAGGGCGTGGGTGGAAGGAGTGAATGCGATTGACGTTTCTTTCCAAAAATTTGAGCTCACTATGAAAATATCAACAGACTTTGAATGTAGAGAAATTAATACAATGATATCTGTTCAATGAAAATTGAATTGAATTGAATTCATTAAAATCAGATGTAAACCACAGACAATTTTGAACTATTGTCGAGCGCGAATCCATAAATTCATGTCAAAAGCAAGATATATTATGTATTGTTGACAATCAGATGGAGCTATAAAAAATTATGCATCCTAAATGTAATAGAAGAACCGAATAATGAGTTTTCAAATGAAGTTGAAACGCAGTTTGTTAATAAGGAGGATAGAGACCAATTGAAGATTTTAAAATATCACATGAAACGTGCACGTGAACAAAATCTACACGCAACTATCAGAGGAGATAACTTGATTATAGAAGGTCAGAAATATACGGCTCAACAATTGAATGATGGTGTATTATCGAGAGTCTTAGGAACAGCAAGCGGCGGTATCTCTGATTCGACAGACCCCTCCTCAGGAAGAAAAGGACACGTCAACCAAAATCTGAGTAAAGTCAATCTCAATTCGCGACTGTTAACCAATGGTGGAAAAGTAACTACACGCAGTAGAACTAAAAACAACTGAAGTGCACAACTGCTTGGATTTAAATTTGCTTCATTGCTTCATTCTCGTTGTTAAAACATTCATTATTCTGTTTATAATTATTCATTATTCTGTTTATAATTTCTGCAGAGGATTTCTCGCACTGTTATTATATTTGCTTTATACTGACATTTTTTTTCTCCTCCTTTCTCTCTCTCTCTCTATATATAGTAAATGGCTACACTTTTATCAGTTGCACATGTGAATGTACGATCGTTGGTACCTCATGTAAATGTGTTACATGTTGACATCAATGATAATGGCTATGACATAATCGGTATTCCTAAGACATGTTTACATCCAGGCATATCTTGTGCTGCAGTTTCAATTGAAGGATACAAACTG
>WOGM01000134.1:0-16433 GCA_015342125.1 Leptinotarsa haldemani | reverse complement strand
CGGCCTTCCGTTCCTAGAGGGAGTCAGTCTGTACTTAGATAGCAATCAGTGAAAATAAATTAAGCATATAAGTGTTGTACATAAATTAGTTGTGTTAATGAAATATTGTTGAAATAAATTTGTTTAAGACACTTAACTCTTTAATTCGTTACAATATTATACAGGCTGTAACAGGTACGTTAAAATATTCAAGTACATATTCCTGAGAAAATTAAAAAAAAAGGTCTATATAAACTTGTATCCGGAAATGCTTCGTTTAGGGGGTGTTGAAATTGAATTTTTTGTTCGTTTTTTTATAGATAACATTTGCAAAAAATAAATTATTTGCACGAATTAACTAAAATTGCAAAAAATGTATGACAAAAACCAACCATGTTTTGAGAAATTTCAACAATTTGTATCTCGAAAGCGAATGATTTTTCAATAAACATTTTATAGGAAAAAGTTGTTTATTTTGACGAGATCCACCACATACTTACTTTTTGTAATGTTCTTAGTAACTTCACTTAGCACCCTAGGAGCTACGTAATATGCATCGATAGAGAAAATTGTAAATATCAAGTTCAAGTTTAATCTTCCTCTTGAAGATGATCACTGGTGATCGAAACAGGTGTCGAGATGTTAAATTAACGATTTGGTGTTGGGAAAAAATTCCAGTAATATTCATTACTACATCAACGGTTCCAAATAACAGTGCATCACAAGTATCTATTAAAGAGAAACAAATCTACAACTCCAGCAGCTCCAGTGTATGCTTAGGGGTGGAGCTCCATACATGTGAACAATACTCCAAAGGTCTGATCTAGATTTATAAAGCATCAAAAGTTGCTGGAGTTTGTACAGTTTTCTGGTTCGGAACAGTGTTCCAAGCTTTTGAGAAGCAGCCCTTGCAACTCCAGCGAGATGATTGTGCCAAGGCATATTGTTGTCCATTTTAACCATCAATAAACACTGTTTGGAACCTTTAGTGTAGAATTGAAGATTAAAACTTAATCTTCTTCTTTGAAGATGATCACTTGGTGATCGAAACACGTGTCGAGGTGTTAAAAATAATGATTTGGTGTTGGGAAAAAACTCCAGTAATATTCATCAATAAACTTATCGAAACAGAGAGCGGAATTGTCTGTCTTGACATATATTCGGTTCGGAGACATTTATCTTTCTGGAGAAATTTTCTGATTGATTCGGATGTTACTTGATGAAGATCCGTAGTAATTTCAAAAACTACACGTTTCTGGAGAAAAACGACGCCTGGGTTTTCATGGTATTGTATTGAACCTGGTTACTTTTACACCATTCGAAATCACTTCTAGATCCTCATTAAAATTTGTCGGTGAAGATGTGTCCGCAGCCTATGTCCTGGAATCCAAATGGAATATGAGAAAAGTGTGCTTTCATCAGCAAAGCTAGATATTGGGTTCTTGGTTTTATCCAATGATTCGTTGATATACAATAAAAATAGGGTTAGAGCCAATATAGGGGAACACCAGCGTTGATGGTAAAAGTATTCGATAGATATCCATAGAAGGCCGCTTGCAGGGAATGTTCTTTCTAGACTGGACGTGACAATCTTCCAACAAGAAGAACAAATCCCTTTCTTGTAAGTCAGGTTGAGAAGTCTACAAAATACTGGTGCGAGTTCATTGGGCACATTTCAAGTACGATGACGGGCACTCCATCAGAACCAGACGCCTTGTTGATATTTCTTCGTTGAACTAAGGTTTGCCGTTAGAAGTTCATTTCATTGAAAAATGAATATATGCATCCATTGATGATAGAATAACTTCAGTGACTTCAAAAACACAAGTTGATTGATCATTAGAGCTGAAACTCTAGCCAAGGGAAATTTCAGTAATGGTCTTGCGTCTTGAAGATCCTACCACTCACCAGATCTGTAATGCCAAACTTCGGACAACTCAGATTGTTTCCAAACATTTATCAATAATTCACTCAATACTGAAATTATTTTGTGGTCAGATCTCGATGGAGGTCTTGAGGTGACTGAGTAAATTTCTGGAAAGTTGTTAGATATTCCCCACCACAGTCAAGAAATCTGGTTGACTCATTTATGATCTGAATAAGTCTGTTGTTTATTGCAAAAGCCTAAGCTTTTTGAAAATTTGAGCCACATAATATTGTGGACATGAGTCACCGAATACTGAAATTTTGGATTTGCAAAAAGTCAATGGTGTTTGCAAGAGAAGATTGCCCTATACTGTGTATCCCTTAGTGGTCGTAAATGCAACATATGAAATTAGTAATCTTTTGTGATATCGTTTTGAACCATTTGACATCAAAGTTTTGGGGTTTCAGCATTTCCTCTCGTTGATTGCATAAAATATATTACTGAAAATAATTTGCTTCCTAGATTATCTAACTTGTCCAACTCAAAGAATCGTCTATTTTAATATGTAAAAAATTCGCTGAGGAATTGCATTTTTTCAATGCCAAGAGTTACATAATGTGGCGTTTCCATACCGTTGTTGGTCTTGAAACATAATAATGCAGTCGGTTGGTCTGTCATTCAGAACCAATTTTTTCTCTAGAAAATATTCTCTGCATTTTACAATCACATCACTAATGTTTTGTTTTGAATATTACTGTAGTTTTTCCCCAACACCAAATAATTATTTTTAACACCTCGACATGCATTTCGATCACCAAGTGATCATCTTCAAAGAGGAAGATTAAAACTCGAACTAACGCGAAGCTAACCGTATTTATACTCTTTAGGTATGCTCTACAGGTATACCAACCTAAATTAATTTTACAATTTTGCCTTATCTATTATTTTACAATGTATGTTTATATAAAACAATTTTCATCTAAATAAAAATTAATTTCCCAATATTGCCTATCTAAATTTATTTTTGCAATGTGTCCTTATGTAGTAATCAGTAAACCCAACATTATTATTTCAAAGGCAGTAATCAATTTGAAATTAAGTAACTTTATACATGGATGTGTAGATCATGCAAAGAAGTAACTTTCAGACACAAACTGAAAGAAAGTTCTCCTGAAACAACTACTTTCATATAGACATTGAATTACACGAAAGAAAAAATTCTTTCGAAACAAATATGTTTGTGTCTGAAAGCTACTTCTTTGCATGATCTACACCCATGTATAAAGTTACTTAATTTCAAATTTATCACTTCCTTTCTTTGGAAGATTTCCCAATTTTTTTGGATTGAGATGGTGTATCATTCTGTACTTGAAAAGCTTTTCAATTATCACAAATTACTTAGGTATCCATGAACCCTCTCCACCGACGTTTTGAAAATCCGGCGAAAGTTCTTGTTGAAAACAAAAAGTGTATCGGAGAGGTTCGGACTTTCGAAGCATCGTGTGATAAATTTTTAAAAACATACTACGTATTACTGAAGCTTCTTGTTTGTTCTTCTGGGCAATACTTTGTAGTGTAGTATTACCTTTTTAGATGAAAAATTTTGCAGATTTCTCATAACGACGTTTTCAAATCTCAAATTTATTTTCTATAGAGAAATTTTGAAGCATATGACAAAGTACTTTCTAAATATAGAAATTTATAATATGTAAATATGAAGAAGTTTGATCTCCTTAGTTCATGAATAATATTATCTTCACTGCATCATACTTTTTTACATGATAGGTGGTTCTAGTTCACTTTAAAATGATTTAATGATAACCTTTCAAGTCTATACCGGATTTGTCAATTTTCTAGCCTGAACCTCATCAATTTCATTGTGTGTCAACCACATCCAAAAAAGTTTACAGGATGCTTTCGTTAGTAATTAATGTCTTTTGATGGATCAATTTACAATATAAGAAACGGGTTCCGATAAATTACATTTTATTAAATTTATGGACAAAAAGAAATAAAAGAAGTCTAGTATAATCAACACTATGTAATTACAAACGAAGGTTTCATTATAGAACACCATTCCAATAATTTAAATTTTTCGAGAAGAGATAATGTTTTATTGCGACGTTCACATGTCATTAATAGTAATAAATTCTAAAACATAACAATGTTTTGTAGACAAAAATATGTTTATTGTGAATTTAAAGAAAAAAAGTATCACATACAGTCCAAAGTTGCAAAAATCTATGTACACTAATCAACCAAGAGTTGGTCGAAAATAAAACTAATACCCAATCAAGGTAAATAATTTGTGGTACAAAAATATTTGTAAAAACTTGATTCAGACTACACAAACATTGAAGATTTTTGCTATGAAATTTCAATTATATAAAAATAATTTATATTATAGCTCTAACTTTCAATTCAACTCTTGAGATTATTAAAAAAATATGTTAAAACAATAACTTAATTATTTTCTTCAACTAAGAGGAAGGAGGCGTGTGTAAAGCGACATGCAAGGCCTGCTGTAATTCAGGTGCCAAAGATTGTACCACACTTTGGAAAAATGATTCGTTTGATTGAACCTGTCTAACAATATTAACCAATCTGAATCCTTCTGGTTTACTTGCTTCTATTGCCTCTCTGAAGAATGCTTCTGCTATTATATTAATTATCCTTGGAATATTTGAATTATTTGCTCCTGAAAATTCAAAGTAAATCAGAAATGATGATGTTACGTTCACAATCAGGATATGTTTCCACTACTAAAACTTTTTTGAATCAAGAGCATACACTATGTGGGTGAACCCATGGTTTGTAGTAGCGTCCAAAAAAATGTTTTTAATAAAATCCTTTATCGGGGCACAGAATTTCCAGAAAGTTATTTATTTTTCATTATAACTTTCTCAAAGTTGAACATAGTTAAACATTTTTTAAAAATTACTCTTCGATGTCTGTTAAAGAAAATAACATTTTCACATTTTTTTTTTTGTGGAAAACTGCCCAAAATCTAAACATATGATTAGAGTTCTCCTACTCAGTTTGCACTCCAAACATGCATTATGGAAATGAAATAGATATTTTTCGTTGGAATGCTACACAATAGAATATATACAAGAGAATGAACATGAAATGTCACTTACGAAGAACACCATCATCCTTCATAGTGTACTTCTTTCTCCAAGTACCAGATTAAAAACACTTGTCTTCAACTCTTTATCAGCACCTCTTGGAACTTTTGAGGGCAAAAACATAAATTTTTGCTAGTGTCACGATGGCAGTTTGTAAAACATTCATATGGTTACCATACGAGATATGTTCAGTAAATAACATGAATTTTCAAAAAAAAAAAAAACTCGTGTAAACGTTTACACTAATGTTGCGTTTTCACAATAGTTCTCATTAGATATTATGCAGTTGCCCATGCTTCGCCCAATCCTCGAAACACTTCTGTATTGCATTTTCATTATCACCTATGTAGGTAAAACAGCAACCCTTTGAAGTGCTCTTCATTTTTGAAAATAGGAAATGTCACATGTAGTCATGTCTAGCGAATATGCAGACAGGCATCTTTAGAATATTTTATTGGCTGAAAATTCACAAACAAGCAATGAAGTGTGAAGCAGGTACATTATTGTGGTGTGAAATCCATGAATTGTTCATCCATAAATCTGGGCTTTTTTTTGACTGTTTCAGCAAATAGCATTAAACTAGTGGTAGTACTCCTTATGAACTGTTTGACCTCGTGGTAAGGAATTTATGGTGTACTATGTATGCTATTAAAATCGAAAAATACACAACACTTTCATGTGACTGCACTTGTTGAGGGACGATAAATCCCTAATTTCCATGACATATTCGTAAATCCATATTTTGTCACCTGTCCATTTGTCTTAATAATCTTAGCGACTGCCACAGACAAAAAAAATAATAATACAACTAAAAATTTCATCATACTTCAGGAGTATGTACAATCGTATTCTCCAAACCCATGAAATGAAAAAAATCTCGTTAATTTCTGAACATACCTCGTATTCAATACCAGCCTTAAGAATTTTGTCTGAATTGAAATTAGTCATTTCAAAAGAACTTTCTCTTTTGTGAATTTTAATGTTCATAGTTGTTTCGAAAGGGTCTTTCATTCTAGTTTTTAGAAAGAGTTTATTTTCAAGATGATATGCTTTTTCCTTTCTTCGGAGATTTTCCACATTTGTAGTTTGAAAATGGAAATTATTGATCTAAGGTACTCGGTGACTAGTTGATATTGTTCAACTGACAACACCAAACATTGCTTGTAGCAGGTGGGAGGGCTTTGCTTAATATTAACGGAAACGACTGGTGGCTTTTCTAGTGGAATACTTTAGCAAACCTGATTGGACGGAGACCTTAATGATATGGAAAAAATTATGAGATTCAAAAAATACTTTACCTAGTACATGTTGATTATTCTGTTCAATAAGATCACATAAATATCCATAAACGTGGGGAGCCTCATCCGAATCCTCAATGACTGGGAGCCAAGAAAACCATAAAGGTATAATTTCATCCAAATTTATCTGTGAATTGTTATATTTCATAATTTTGGTAACAGCTGAGATAGCATTTTCAGTCGCATTGATATTTCTGGGATCTTTGGATTCAGAATCGTTTATAACTTCAACAAGGACAGGAATAATTTTAGCCAATTCTCCGGCAAACTGTTCGCCTCCAAATTGGGCCAAGACACCCCACCCATAAGCTGCAGCTTGTCGAACCTCACAGCTCTTGTCTTTAACATACATAGCTAGAGGTGCTAGGAAATATGCTTGGTATTTGGCACAAGCTGGACCGCTGAATTCAATGACATCATCGAATACGCAAATACCCCACTGTCGGTCTGCCCAGCTTCGATTTGGTGTAAGAAGATTAACAAAATGACTACACACTTGATCAAAGAACGGCAGGAAATTTTCTCGATAAACTAAAAACATTGAATGAATCACATCCGTTATTTTACTGAGCACATAAATATCATCTGATTCTTCATCTTCTAACTGTTCTTGTACTTCCTGTAAAAAAAAAAAAACATTTCAAAAGTGACCAACCCACTTCATTTAGAATTCAAGTTACCTCATCGTAATCCTCATCCAAATGTTTTTTGTGCCTATCGTTGGCCCTTTCGAAATGCTCCTTCATTAACCTATCAATTATCCTCAAAATTTCAGTCATGGATTCTTGGTCGATGTAAGAGGGCCCAAGTTTTTGGATGCATTTTGCCAAGGCATCGAGCATTATCATCAGAACTTCACTCTCTGGCTCCGTATCAATAGCTTTGAGGAGTTCGGGGCAGATGAATCTCCACATGTCTCCAACAAAAGCAGGCCCCTTGCAAGTCGCACACTCAAGCAGCCAAGATAAAGACTCGGCGGCGGCGTTTCGAACTCCATCATGGAAATAAAATTTAAGCATAGGTACCATCAGTTTGACAACTTCTTCGGCATAATTCGAAAAGCTTTCTTTCAGTTCCCTTGCATAACATACGAGCATACTACAAGCTGCCGCCTTGTCCTCCAAACCTTTAAATTACCCAAAAAACTATTTCAGTTTATGTTAGGGAAATAAAATGTATATTAACTTGAACTGAACTGAAAAAACATAATTAGGAATAATTTTCTTAAATGGTTAAATTAGAGATAATTGTTTTTAAAATGATTTCAGAAAATAGGTTTTCAAATATTTTTCGCATTAGTAGTCAGTCATTTCTAATTTTTTTCAATTCTGAGTGAAGTGTATGTGTTCATTCCATTATATATAAAAAAGACATTTTTATCCAAAATTAGTTGTTACATTGGGGATATCAAAGAAGCATTCTGAAGTGTATTGTGTTTATGAAAGAACTCTTTGCCATCAAGTTTCAATTGTGCCATAGAATTGATATAGGTGGAGAACAAAACAGAACTACCAACTATATCTTATTTTACTCTTGAAGAAGCTATTGTATAGCGAAACACGTGTCGCGGTTTTTGTAAAACCCTTATAGTGAAAAGTCATACAATAAACTGTATTGATTAGTTTTTTAATATGGATTTTCATCAAGTATCTATTCCATTATTTTAATCTACAAAATAGTGATTAAAAATCAACACCATCATATTTAAATGACTCCATTACATTCAACAAAGAAGTTTATGTGAACATTTTACTCAGAACAGAAATGATTTGCATATGAAGGGATATATGAATTCTTTGGTTTTTATTTTTATAAGCTTCTCCATAATAGCTTGGTGATATTTCATTTATATATGGTCACTGTTTATTATCTACTTTACATGTATCATTCAGTTATTTTTATATTGGGGTTCTTAAATGAAATAAACCTATGTAATTATTCACGATTTTCTCAATCTCCTGAATGTCTGCTGGTTTTGAAAACAAAGACATGAAACAATAGGTCTTTATACATAAAATTCAATTCACACAACACAATTATAATCATTCAAAAAAATCTTACCAGCTGTACGAATACCAAAATTCTTCTGTTCTCCTAAAGAAACGAACTGCCAGTCCTCATCACTCTCCACACCTTGCATGTCATCATTATCTAATAATGCTACATCAGGTTTCATAGCAGCCGTTCTCATTACTGGTCCCATAACTAAAGGAAGATATTGTTCAAAGTTCTTGCCAAGAACCTAAAAACAACATTCTCAAATAAAATACTTTGAAAATTATTTATTAATTTATGGTACAGAAATCAACATGGCTTCCGACGAGAAGTCATATGAAGATCTCTCTGAATATGTTGTAAAACACAGAGTTAAAATTACAGTGTGCATTATTTGTGGAATTGTTTTTCACATAAGTTATTTGGAATGTGTGAAAAACTATAATAGACATATTATTTGTTGTGAAAATAGAGATATGGTACCTCAAGCTAGAAGTAAGTCTTTATAGACTAAAAATATTCCAAATTAATTAGTGATGAAATCGTCAGAGATATGACAGAAGAAATTAATCTTCTGAAGTGAATCACCCAAGAAAATTATGAAAAAATACCATTATTACTAACAGAATGAAAAATGTGTTTACTGATGGATAAAAACATCATGAACAACAAAAATGTATATTACTGGAGTTTTTTCCCAATACCAAATCACTTGGTGATCGAAACACGTGTCGAGGTGTCAAAAATAACGATTTGGTATTGGGAAAAAACTCCAGTAATATTCATTACTACACCAAAGGTTCCAAACAGTGCATCATAAGAACAAAAATGTGTGGAATGCTCGCAAAATCAGAAGATAAGACCAGGGATGTTACCGATATGAAATTTTGGATCTGGATAGGGATATAGAATTAAAATTATATCGGTTTCAGATACGGTTAAGGATATCCGTTAGCTTCGGTTACAGATATTAGATAAAAGTAAAATAAAAATGGTACGTTTTTTGTTGATGACCTATTTATTTTATAAAAAATTCATATTGAATATAGAATAGAGAAAATAATTTTTGACTAATTTCTACTAATTTTTGGTCGGTCAGTAGCCATGCGGTTCGACGTGGGTGCTTTGTTCACTAACTCGAATTGAGTGCCGTGTTGGTCGGTGGTTCATACCCTAGTCTGAACGATCGATTTTCATTTGCTATCGTCCAACCCGTGTTAGGAATCACACGTTAATCCTTAGCTCGCACAAGTTTCGACTTTTGAGGGTTGTCGTTCGTAGGGGTGCGACAGCTGGTTACCGGAAAAACAGATTTTAAACAGACAGATTTTTACTTGTTACAACCTGTTTCGGTTTATTGAATCATTTTCTCAAGTAAATTAATGCAGTTCAACTACTTTCTTTTTGTTTTGCATTATTTTCATCCCAGGTACTATTATTTCTTGAAGATCTACTGTTCTCAATAATCTTGAAAAGGTGTCAGCTGTTTGGACGCATTTTGTCCATACAAATCAATTCAGTACGTAACAACACTTTTTCTTCGATAAAATCTCAAAAATCAACTTACTTTTCAACATTTCAAATTTCTTAGGACATTTCTATATGTAAAAGCATTCCCGGTATGATGCCAGTAACTTATAAGTTAAATTTCATTAGTTCGGATTTTCACTGTCTAATATGATATAAAATTATTTGAAATCTCTGAAAGAACCAATAAAATTCAAAATCGTCTTAGTCTCATATCATATTAGACAATGGAAGTCCGAACTAATGGAATTTACCTTGAAACATTGTCGATAACATTCAAAGAAACAGAAACTTACTTTGCAAATCCTTGACCAAGCAGAAATAAGATAACTTGTTTGTGGATCATCATCTGGTAATTCAGCACCTTCTCCATGAGTCTTGAGCAACATATCCATAACCTCTGTAGCATCAGCACTGAACTTCTCAGAACCTACAGCCATTCCAATTAAAGTAACACATTCAATTGCCTTCCCTCGTAGTAATTTCAACTCGTCTTTATTAGCATTTTGTATGATATATTTCAGGCATGGCATCAGTCGATCATAGTATGCTATGAATTCAGTTTCGGCTGTATCAGCTACACTAGCAATTGTTGTTACTACTTGTTCCAAAACCAGTTTTGTACCTTTCTCCACCAACTCCTTGAATTTAGCCGTCAAAATACCTTCGAGTTTACCCATGAGAGCCTCAAGGTACCCGCTAAGGATATGTTTCGGACAATCTTCAGCAAAATTAACGAGAGCAGCACCTAAACCGAACATTGATCAACATCTCTATCATCATTTCAAAATAAACAGCATTACCAGCATGTGCTTGAACTCTTGGATTGGCATTATCATCCAAAAGCATAAGTAAACCTGGCACAACCCGATCGTGAAATTTCTTTTCGAATACAGGAGCAAAATCTGTAGACATTTGTCCAACAGCATTACAAGCTGCGTACCTAACCCTAGGATGGGGATCTTGTAGATACCGAAGTACTCCATCCATAACACCAGGTACTCCATCCATGATCTGGGGTAACATACTTTCCATTTGTTTGTGACACCCCTCTCCAATTGCACTCAAAGCCATAAGTGCTGCATGCCTTTGTTTCCAATCGGGACTTGCTAACATACCGGGAATACTGTGTGTAACAAGGGGAAGAATAATCTTCCCACCTGAAATAACATAGACAATCTAAGTAATTTTGTAGAGATTGGCATAATGATTATTATAATTATCATATTATCTCATATAAAAGTTTAATCAGAATAGATTCATTAATTGGATCCATTTTATAATCATAGACAATATAAAAATGTGGTGATATTCAAAAAAATGAAGTAAAAATTGTCAGTATTTGAAGCTGTAAATGTTTGTCAATGATAAAATGAGAGTCATGCAGTGAAAATCATTTATTATTCTTTCCCTGAAGTCAAGTTGGGATGTTACTATCAAGAGATAGTTGCGATGGCGCAGTGTGAAGACTATGAGAAAGACGATATGGTATTTGTTTCGAAAGTGCCGATAACAATTAAAAAAATGTATTTGAACTGAAGAGATTAAAAAGTAGTTGGAGTTGGAAGACTGAATATTATTTCTGTGATTTTTTTATTACTGCTTATTCATCAGCAATCATTAGCAAATGACAACGCCACCCAGTTGTTTCTAAGCAAGAAATTTGAAATTCCAAACGAAGGTAAAATTCATTGAAGTCTAATGAAAAAACAATTGAAAATCTATTTTGATTTGACCAGAAATGAACCCAGGTCAAGAATTTCAAATAGAACCATTCAATACAATATAAAATTCCCTTTTTAGCATTATAATACAAGTGTCCATATGCTTTCAAATTGGTGGCATACGAGTCATTTTATCTAAATTTAAGGGATAACATTTTTCATCAATTCTTTCGATAATGCCATTTTTGCTTCAATTGTTTTTGAAAATGATACTGAAATATAATTTCAGTTGTTTTTTCATTAGAAATATCGGTTCTGATAAATCAGATTTTTGTATGTACAAAGGACCCGGCACAAACCTTATGGTTAATGGCTTTCAGTGTGTTTGATGGTGTATAGGCAAAATCCCTTCATATTGACTAGAGATAAACTTTTTTTTGTTATTTCACAGGGGATAATAGGGTCAATTATTCACGAAAAGTATATTTGGACTATTAGAAGTAACTATAATTGAAAATTGTTTTCAAATTCAGCATCCAAACTCCTAGATACAAAATAGATTTGGAAGAGCCCAAAAACTTGTTTTGTTACTATTAATAAAAAACCTTATCACTCATGCCACTGAAAAATAAAAATTATACATGTGATTTTATTTTCATTCATGCCATTGATAGAATTAACGGGTTAAGGAGTTATTATTACTTTCATTTGGAAAAATACACACTTTCCAACCTTTTTCCATTATTTTCAAAATTGCTTCATGAGTAGGTGTTTTTGGGGATTCTGAACTCAAAATTTCATTTATGTTGACTCCTTATATACTTTTCGTGAATGATGGACTCTGTTGACATAAACAATTTACTGTATTAGAATGATTTTAGTTTTGAATTTTTCATAATATATTTATAATTTTACCTTACATTTTATATGCTCATTTATTAAAGGGCTATGTATTAGTTTGATAATTGTGACTGCTTTGTCTATAAAAATTATTTTCACGGGGGCTCTATTAGCCCCCTTGAAACAGCACCCTTTCAAGAATGAATTTAACTCTGGTTGAAATGAGGAATTTTAAATACACATTGATGTTCGAAAATATGTGGAAAATTGAATTCTAAATAGATATATTCACATTTTGCAAATTTCGCTCGTTTTCAATTGTTTTAAATAATACCAATTAGGTAAAAAGCTAATGATATAGAAAAAAATAAAATTTCCAATATCAACTGAAAGTAATAAAAAATTCACCTAATCCGCAAGCCAATCGATCAAGAGCAGCTTCAGCAACAACATTGTTGCAATCATTATCTTCATCCAAAAGTTCGTCCGATTCAGCCCAACCATCTTCTTCTTCAAGATCAGCCATAAATTGTAAAATCAAAGGGATAAGTTGTTCCATGTACTTGCTTGCATTTTTACGTACCATCGCTGGAGCCATTTCAGCAAGAGTTACCATGACCTATATTTGAAAATGTAAATGTTTCCCATTGAATTTTTCAACACTTGTAAAAACGTGTGATGAGAAAAATATTTTGCGGAGTCAGATTCTGTTACATTTGTTGTTTTTAGGATTTATTTGTAATCCTGAAGATGCCAACAACTCATGTAAAATAGAAAAAACCTCACCTCTAATGCCAGTTGCCTCCAACTATCCAAAGCTCCAGAATCGCTGAAAATCTTCATGCACATTTCATAAATGGGCAATAACTGTGGTCTCAAATATTTTGGAGCATTCTCAGATAAATCAATCAAAACTTTCAAGAGAGTATCATCTTCTTGTTGATGTACACTTTCTGCTATGACATGTAACACAGGCGCCAGCAAATCTGCATAATGTTTCAAAATTTGAGTTTCCTTATCATTGATCAGAATGAATGCTCCGACAGCTCTTACTGCCTGAAAACGAACTTCGTAGGCTTCAGTAGGTTGAAGACTCTGCAGAAGCATTTGCTTGATAAGGTCCAAGTAGTTGTTTTGTTGATTCCCAAACACACCAGGTACGCTTGTGAACATTTGAAGAGCTGCTTCTTTGAGAACTGGATTTGGATCATTTGCACAGTGAAAGAGAAACTATAAAAAAAAATATAAATGGAAACACTAATTACAGTTGCTGTGATTTGATAAAAGTTTACTGTGTTTTATATTACGGACCCAAATTCTTAATTAGTTAACTATTTATAATTTTTGTGGCATTTATACTTCTGGAACAATAACACCACTTCAAGTTCAGGGGAAGTTATTGCAGTTACTTATTTTGAAGATTATCGATTTCAAATTAGATTTCAAGGATAATTTTAAAAATTAAATCAATAAATTGTTGGAACATTTAATATTATCAAATTATACTAAATAATGACTTCATATATCCTAATATAAAAAAATCTGTTTAAATATAATATAATTAGATTAGTATTACTGTAACTTTTATTTTGTTTAACTGTTACTTTCCTATACTTTTTTTAAATTCTTTTCAAAGTACCATTAAAGTTATATGATGGAATCGGCCGTATTCTAAAAACATTTTGATTCTCCACAGTCCCCTACGACTGCGAGGAACATTTTTGATAGACCAGAGCTTCGGAAACAATACATCGATATATGTCCCGTGGGGTCCAATGATTTTATTGAACCCCACGGGACATATAATCGATGTATTGTTTCCGAAGCTCTGGTCTATCTAAAAACATTTTATTGTGAGATTTTCACTAGACAATTTAACAAAAATGCAATACGTGTTTCGCCATACAATGGCGTCCTCGGGCGTGACATTTTCAAGAAACGCCTGAGGAAGCCATTGTAGGGCGAAACACGTGTTGCGTTTTTGTAAAACTATCTAGTGAAAATCTCACAATAAAGTGTTTTTAGAATACGTTACCATTAAATTTATTATTGATTTGAAACACCTGTTGATTCTCAAATACCGATTTAAATGTTGAAAAATATATAATGATTATAGTTAAAATGTTATGTTAAGACAGAGAATGCACTATTTTTGGATCAAAACTTTCTGAACCAAAACCTTGGTCCATAGTTTCATTAGGGGTTATTGGCCCAGAGTATCATCAGGGGTATCTCAAAACTTTAATTCAAGAGGTCTTGCAGATCATTTCTTCTCAGACATGGTTCTACAATGTATCCTATATTGAATTATAATAAAACCTTATTTTCAGTGAAAATGATAATTCGCCCTTATACTTCACCTTTTTAAAAACTTTTTGGAATAATTTGTACAGTTTTTATAACACTGACAACAGAGTGACAAAAAAATCACCTATAAAATTATCAAAAATAAAACCAGTATCAAACATTATCTTGAGACAAAATGATTGAAAGAGAAAATACAACTGAAAAATCTGTTTGGAATGCTAGCTCTCAATTGATAGTAAGTGAAAAGCTCATCTATTTAGGACTCAAAATCCTCTTCAAATTCATAAACTGATACTAAAAAGTAGTTTCAAGTCCTTAATTGGTAACACAAAAATTCAAATTTTAAGAAGATTCACTGATATTGAAAATCATTCTTTTAATTAGAACCTTGCGCGGAAGACGTTCGAATAATCAAAGTATATTATGAACAATTACTATTGTCAGTGTCGCTATTCTTCAAAGGTTTATACATCCTGGATTAATATCTGATGACTCATCGGATATTAATCGTCATCATAATATCCGATGATATTAATTCAGGATGTATAAACCTCTGAAGAAGCTAGCCACTCACGCCAGCAAAACGTCAGGAAGAAATTTGAAAATCACTGAAAACCTCAAAACTGCGAAAACCTTAACAATTTTGTCAATTGATACTGTAGTCAAATCATACTTACTTGAAGAAATTCTGGCCACTGATTATTACCATCGTCATCTATTAAATTTCTTGCAACCTCTGCTACGACTTCACATACTTTATGTCGTAATTGTTCAGTCTGTACTTGTTGCACAGCCATTAAAACCTGTTCTTTCAGTTGGTTTTGACTCTCTGGTGGGATTTTTGGATAAAAATCCATGAAGTCATTGGAAAAAACTCTACGGAGCAGAACGGCAGACATCTGCCTAGCCTCATCACCCAAATTGGCATTGTGAATTGCCCCTAACAAATGACTCACTTTTGTTTCTATAGGCAAGTTAGAATATGCTTCCTAAGAATATAAAATTAAGATTCAAATTATGTACATATGATATAAAATTATACAAAGAACAGTGTATAAAATATATTATATATTAAATAATGAATAAAATTGTCGTAATATTGGCGCTTTTTTTGGACATGCACTAAAGTTAAAATCAAAACCACCCATTAAAAAGTAATTCAATTTAATCAATATATTTGGTTATTATAACAATTACTTAAAAAAGGCATGATCCAATTCCTCAAGAATGAATCATGGCAATTCAACGCCTAGAGAAAGCATGCTCTTCTAAGATGATCAAGTACACGTTGTGACTGAGGAATATTTCAGAAAATCTGAGATTTTAATCTATGGTTTCTTTAGATTTTCACTTTAAAACATAGGTAATTGTTTTATTCAATATTAAACTCACCTCTGCTTGCGTTCTGATATTATTATCGGTGGACAAAAGAGTTGTCAAGATTTGGAAAAACTGTTCCTGTTCGGCGGCCATGGCGCCTTCTCATGAAAGAAGGATAACATAAAACTCATGTCCAGCAACTTGTCAATTCAAAATTATCAAGAAACATTAAAATTTGACATTTTCAATTCTAGGCAAATTTTAACGAAAAGAATTTTAACATTTTTAACGATACCTACGCCTCACTATATTCTTTTTAATTGTTCTTCATTTCTCTTCAATTCAACAAAAAAATCTGGATGAGGAATTGAATAACTATCAACATTCTCAATTTTTATAGAGATTCGGAAAGTCTTAGTCCCTCGAATAATATCAATGACATCACATCTATCAAAAATTGACATTATTTTAAAATAATATTCTAGAGCTTTTCCAGATGATAAGTGGT
>WOGM01000133.1:0-16645 GCA_015342125.1 Leptinotarsa haldemani | reverse complement strand
CTTGTGCACAATAAATCAGTTTTATAGATTCGACACTTAGGTCTCTAGCAGAACGAAGTGTAAAACCTAACATCTTACGGGCTCGAGATGAGGTTTCCGTTATTTGGTACTTAAATGACATTTTTGAGTCAAAAACGACACCTAAATCTTTTATTTTATCCGTTACAGCTAAATCATTCCCATTGATTTTATACGAGTAATCATATACATTATTGATCCTTGAGAAAGTAATTTTTTGACACTTATCTGGATTCAAATGCAAAAGGTTGACGTCACACCAGCTAGAAAACTGTACCAAATCACATTGAAGTGCCTGAGCATCTGATATATTTTCTATTGATTTGAACACCTTTAAATCATCTGCAAACATTAGAAATGAGCTGGAGGTAAAAACAGTGGAGACATCATTGATAAATAAATTGAACAGTAATGGGCCTATGTGGGATCCCTGAGGAACACCTGATGGCACATTTATCGGTTCAGATATAGAGTTGCCATATTTAACGTATTGAACTCTATTGTAAAGGTAGCTTTCAATCCAATTTAAAACATCTCCCTCTAAACCCAAGGCATTCAACTTAGCAATCAGTAGGTTATGGTTAACTCTATCAAAGGCTTTAGAAAAATCTGTGTATATAGAGTCCACTTGTAGCCTATTTTCAAGATTATTTATGATGTAGTTTTCATAAAGTAATAAGTTTGTAGAAGTTGATTTCCCTTTGGTAAAACCATGTTGTTGATTGATTATGATGTTTCTGAAGTCGAATGAAAGTTTTCTAGTGATTAGACAGTCCAGCATTTTGGGCAACTCTGACTGATTGCATATGCCTCTATAGTTTTTAACATTGTTACGAAGTCCACTTTTATGAACTGGTTTGATATAGCTTTGTTTCCAAAATTCTGGGAATATTCCTTTTTCAATAGAAAGATTGAATAGCCAGTGTAGTGGTTTTGCTAGAGTATAAATACAATTTTTAATCAGGTGCAAGGGTATCTTATCAGGACCTGTTGTTAGTTTAAATGGTAGTTTCAAAGCTAAATCTATAATTTCCTTAATATCTATATTATAGTGGCAGACGTCAGCTACATTTTGAAATTTGAATTTGGGGATTTCATTGACCATAGTGCTATCATAAATTGTTGAGAAAAATTTTGAGAAAAGATTAACTATTTCATTAGCGTTATCAGTAGAGATATCATCATAAACCATACGGGAAGGGAGATTGTAAAGTTTCTTCTTATCATTAATATATTTCCAGAAGTATCGGGGATTAGTTGATATATTATTTTCGGTTTTTGAAATATATCTACGATAGCACTCATCTCGCATGGTTTTACAATGAGATCTGAGATATTGAAATCTATTTCATATATTTTATACAATTACGTTTTATATATAATTCATACATGTTACATTCTATATATTCATATTAATCATCCTTTAAAATGTATTTTATCTTGTATGTAGATCATATATGTTTTATTCTATCATCTATCTTTAGTTATTTGGGTTGAGGTTTGGACGTGTCTATAAAATGTAAAATTTTCTTGAGACAAATAAAGACGAAATGAAATGAAATGAAATTGTTATTATCGACAGGTGCCACAGTTCATCCTGGACCATTGCAGGGAGAAGTCCGAGTACTGCAACATAGCGGTGACTCAACCGAGAAAGATCGCTACCATCAACGTAGCGAAAAGGGTATGCGAAGAGAGAGGCTGGACGTTGGGAACCGTTTGCGGGTACCAAGTAGGGCTAGAGAAAAAGATCTCGCCCGACATGATCCTCACCTACATGACCACCGGCGTGTTGCTTCAGAAGCTGATCCACGCGCAGTCCCTGCACCACTACACGCATATCATCATTGACGAAGTCCACGAGAGAAACCAGGACTTGGACTTTCTGATGCTGATTGTGAGGCGGTTCCTGTTCACCAACTCTCCCCGCACGAGAGTGATACTCATGTCGGCCACAATCGAAGCGGAAGAGTTTGCTTACTATTTTCGATGCCAGAATCTCAACACTTCCCTGCCCGCGCCCATCATCTATGTCAACAAGCAAAACCTCTTCATGAAGACCACTTTTTACTTGGAAAACCTCTCGAACGCTATTTCTGCGATAAGATCTGAGGAACCGAATTTCGAAATAGACAGGCCGGAAATCAGCCAGAACATCTGGAAAGTGTTCACTTTCCTCGTCGGAATTCTGGACAAACTTGACGCTACAGATCCCAATACCAACCAAAAAATCATCGGTAGCGTCTTGGTGTTCTTGCCTGGTATCTATGAAATCGAAGAAGCCGATAGGCTTCTAAAGCTAGTAAGTATATAGTAAATATTTTGTTGTCAAATACAAGAATCTGAAAACACTACCAAAAATTTGTAATATTCTACCCCTAAGGATAAATCGTATTAACAATTATAAAACCTTCTCTATAGAGTCAAAAAAAATTATCTTCGAAAATTACTTTGAATTTATTAAAATATTAGAACACCAATAGATACACTGCCACTAAATTGTTTCCTAACTCTCTGTACACAACTGTAATTTCATTACACGCTTTATATTAGCTTCTTATTGACATAATTATCGGCATTATTATTGCTTGATCTACTCGCGAGCAGATGGCGCTGTACGTAACCTCTTTGATATTTCTTGATCTATTCGCGAGCAGATGGCGCTGTACTTAACCTCTTTGATAGTTTGGTCAAAAGAAAATCAAAATAAATAATGGATTTTAAGAATTATAATTGTTAGCAAAATGTTGTACTACAGATGAAATATTTAAATATTTTCAATTACCCGTGATTTAATATATAAAAAAGTTTTGAACGAAAAGAAAGATACATTTTAAAATCTGATTCGATTATTTGAAAGCAAACCAGAATATGGACTTCAATAATGAAAATGTTATCGTAAAATGTACACCTAAACAATTCAGGTACTTGAATATTTCAAAAAATCTAAAAATTAGAATTAAGGCACTTGACATTCCATATCAAATCAAAAGATTGATTTGAAAAATAGATATAGTTTGAAAAACTAAAAAACCTGCTTTTATAGCATATGAAACTAAAAAGTAAAAAATATAATTTAAAAAACTAAAAAACACGCTTTTAAGGACCATCGAACTAAAAAGTTAAAAATAAATATAGTTAAAAACACGCTTTTAAACAACATCGAACTGAAAAGTTAAAAATAAATATAGTTTAAAAAAATACTAAAAAACACGCTATTGAAGAACATCGAACTAAAAAGTTTAAAATATTTTTTTTAAATAAGCTTAAAACAATAACGATCGAAAAATACCAGTATTATTGTGAAAAAAGCGTGGGCGTTCGATATACAAAAAAATATGGCACAAAGCACCCACGCTTTTTTCACAATAGTACTAGTATCATTCATTCGTTATTGTTTTAAGCTTATTTAAATAAAAATATTTTTAACTTTTTAGTTCGATGTTTTTTAAAAGCGTGTTTTTTAGTTATTTTGAACTATGTTGATATTAATTAGTTTAACTTTGTAGCATAATAAAAGGTTTTATTTAGTTTGCCCTGTTTGTTAAATGGTTTTATTTAGCTGGACCTGTTTTTCAAACGGTTTTATTTAGCTTGCCTTGTTTATTTGTTAAACGGTTGCTTGCCCTGTTATACGATTTTATTTAGCTTGCCCTGTTTGTTTGTTAAACGGTTTTATTTGGCTTGCCCTGTTTGTTAAACGGTTTTATTTAGCTTGCCCTGTTTGTTAAACGGTTTTATTTAGCTTGCCCTGTTTGTTGAACGGTTTTATTTAGCTTGTCCTGTTTGTTGAACGGTTTTATTTAGCTTGCCCTGTTTGTTAAAAGGTTTTATTTAGCTTGCCCTGTTTGTTTGTTAAATGGTTTTATTTAGCTTGCCCTGTTTGTTTCTTTATTTGTTTGTTTAAACAGATTTTTTTGTGTCAAATTTAGTTATTGAAGTTTGACCCATTCCTGTTGACAGATTGATCTGATATTTGGTACACACAATTAGTTTTGATGACAATACGATTTAATAAATTCTGAAATTAAAATGAGTAAAAAAAATTGTATGACAAACGGTTTTATGTAAAAAAGATAATAATGATGTAGATAATGTACTACAAACTTTAAAAATAATTCGGAAGGTCCTAGGTAGCACTCATCACACCACTATCTTCAGCAGTCTACGGTATTGATTAGATGAAAAATAATAAAATCGTTGTACTCAGTATTTACATATTTACTCAGGTTACACTACGCCCAACAATTCTATTAGTTTTTTATCTGATCACTACCATAGATTGCTGAGGAGAGTGGTGTTCTGACTGCTACCTAGGTCCTTCCGAATTATTTTGTAGTTTTTAATACGTTACCTTGATAGATAGATAGACATATACTTTATTGTCCAAGAAAATACAATTTTATTAACAAAGCTTGTTGAAAAATCTGGAATGTATAGCACTTTAAAGAATAAGAGAAAAGAAACCGTGTAACATAAAAATGTTCTTTTACTCATTTTATTTTTGAATCAACTGCTGTATTTTTTTCTTTTGAACATTTGTAAATATCTGTAATCTTGATCTCTTTCCTCAGCAACACTTCGAAGAGGACTCGCAGAGAATTAAATGGGATATAATACCCCTGCACTCTTCTCTGCCCAACGACGAGCAAGCAAAGGTATTCAAGCCTGCGAAGCCGGGACATAGGAAGGTCATTCTGTCGACGAACATCGCCGAAAGCTCCATAACAGTACCAGATTCTTACTACGTCATCGATTTCTGCCTGACTAAAGTGATGACCGTCGACCCCATCACGAAGTACATGAGCTTGAAGCTGGAGTGGGCGTCTCACGTGAACTGCGACCAGAGATCCGGGCGAGTGGGTAGAATCGGGAACGGACGTGTTTACCGGCTCGTACCCAGGAAATTCTACACGAATAAGATGTCGGAGAAAAGCCTCCCCGAAATCCTCAGGGCTCCCTTGGAACGAATCGTGTTGCAAGCGAAGTTGCTCAATCTGAACAACACTCCCCAGCAAATCTTGGCTCTGGCCCTGAACCCGCCGAACTTGCGGAATATCGAGTTAACCGTGTTGAGTTTGAAAGAGAGCGGAGGCCTGCTGCAGACTTGCAAGGGGAAGTATTCCTCAACGGACGGAGACATCACCTTTTTGGGTAGGGTCATGGCTTTGCTGCCCGTTGACGTACGTTTGTCGAAATTGATTGTTTTGGGGCACTTGTTCAGTTGTCTCGAAGAAACCATCATCATGGCTGCGGGTTGTTCCATCCAGAATATATTCTCCATACCGTTCCAGCAGAGGTTCAACGCTTACAAGAAGCTGCTCGTGTGGGCTGACGGTTCTTTCAGCGATTTGATTGCCTTGCTGAATTTGTTCCAGGTATGAAATGTTCAGATTGCTGAAAAAGTTTAGGAGTAGAGTGATATTATTCAATTGTCCTATATTTCTAGTCAGAGTCTACACACATTTTCTGTTTTCATTCATTGTAAGTGTACGTTAAACAGTTTTCAACTTGATATTAAAAGATATATTGTTTATTTCATTTTCAACAAGCTTTATCAAGAATGTACTTTGTTATGAAGCATATTGTCTCTCGCTCTGCCCCTCCTCTCTTGCTCTGCCCCTTCTCTCCCGCCCTAACCCCTTTTCCCATTCTCAATCTCTTTGCATATCGGTCGCTCTCCCATTACCCGCCCCTCTTCCCCTCTCAGTAGTTTGCTTCATCAATAAGAATGTACTGTCTTATAAAGCGTATTCTCCTCTTTCCCTCGCCCTCACTCCCTCTTTCCCTCTCGCTCGCACGTTTTATAAAGCATATTCTCATCCTCTGCCTCCCTCCCGCCCCTCTTTTCTTCCCTCTTCCGCTTTCGTTCGCTCGCTTCGTAAATTAGAATGTATTTTCTTACAAAGCATATTCTCGCACTCCTCTTCCCTTCTCACTAGTTTGCTTTGTCAATAAGAATGCCCTGTCTTGTCCCTCGCTCTCACAACCGCCCCTCGCTATCACTCCCTCCTCTTTCCCTCGCCCTCACTCCCTCCTCTTTCCCTCTCGCTCGTTCACTTTTTCAATAAGAATGTCCTTTCTTATAAAGCATATTCTCATCCTCTCTCTTCCTCCCGCCCCTCTTTTCCTCCCTCTTCCGCTTTCGATCGCTCGCTTTGTAAAAAGGAATATATTTTTTTACAGAACATATTCTCGCACTCCTCTTCCCCTCTCACTAGTACGCTTTGTCAATAAGAATGTCCTGTCTTATAAAGGCGTATTCTCGTCCTCCCTTCCCCCCTCTCTCTCCCTCTCTGTCCCTCGCTCTCACGCCCGCCCCTCGCTCTCACTCCCGCCGCTTTTCCTCGCCCTCACTCCCTTCGCTTTCTCTCGCCCTCACTCCCTTCGCTTTCCCTCGCCCTTACTCCCTCCTCTTTCCCTTGCCCTCACTCCCTCTCGCTCGCTCGCTTTCTCAATAAGAATGTCCTTTCTTATAAAGCATATTCTCATCCTTTCTCTCCCTCCCCTCTTTTCCTCTTTCTTCCGCTTTCATTAGCTCGCTTTGTAAATAAGAATGTTTTTTCTTACAAAGCACATTCTTGCTCTCCTCTTCCCTTCTCACTAGTTCGCTTTGTCAATAAGAATGTACTATCTTATAAAGCGTATTCTCGTCCTCCCTTCCCTCATCTCTCTTCCTCTCCTCTGTCCCTCGCTCTCACTCCCTCCTCTTTCCCTCGCTCTCACTCCCTCTTTCCCTTTCGCTCGCTCCCTTTGTCACTAGTTCGCTTTTCAGCTCTTCAGCTTTCGTTCGCTCGCTTTGTAAATAAGAATGTATTTTCTTACAAAGCATATTCTCGCTCTCCTCTCTCCCTCTTTCCATCACCCCCTCTTCCTTTCTCCCTTACCCCCTTCTCTTCCCATCTCCTCTGCCCTTCTCCTATCTTCTTCCCCCTTTCTCTTCCTCTCTCCCCCACCCCCTCTCATTCAAGTCTATAGATATATTCCTGTGTGTATCAGGATATCTATTTCAATAAAGCTATTAACAATATTATTATTATAAAGCCATTTAATTATCGTTATTAGGACACATCTCCTACGTATAACCAACCCCTTGGCCGTTCCAGGTATGGCAGTCGTGCAAGCGTGAAAACCAATTCGACAACTTCCAATCGGAGCACCGCTGGTGCACCATGAACCTGGTGAGCTACCGAGGCCTGCGGGAGTGGAGCCTCCTCGTCAACGAGATCAGCCAACGTCTCGGGCAGCTGAATATCGCTGCGATGCCAAACCAGGTGCAGCTGGGGCCCGACGAGAGGGCGCTCGTGCTTAAGATACTCGCGGCGGGGGCGTTCTATCCGAACTTCTTCGTCAAAACGCCGGAATCGATGCAGATGGAAGAACGCGAGGCCGTCAAGATGGTCGGCGGGAGAAATCCGTTCCGGTCGGTTTACTTCACGGGGATGGATAATACACAGCCGGGACCCCTGTATGTCAGGTATGGTGATGGTGATTTTTGTTAGATGTCGGGATCGTGAATCTTGATGTAGGGTATGCATATTTAATAAATGTGTCGGTTGAACAAGGAATTTTACCAGACAAACTCGATTAGTATGGGTATAAGACAACTTTTACTTGTCTGTCACCATTTTGATACACTGTCCCTAGAAAATTTCCAAAGCAATCGTGGGTACCCTCTCGATGAGTTTTTTGTAACCTTCTTCAATCAATCGTGAGAGGTTATTTTAATCTGAATGGATCCCAATTTGCCATACTTATCCCTAATTCGCCTATGGCTAAGCCTCAGTAAGATGGTTGCCAATTTTCAATTGCTCTTTGCAAACTAGGCCACCCTCGACCTGGTTCAATGGAAAAACCAGCTGAGCTGTCTACAGCTACAAAGTTTGAAAGTTGATATATTTTCGACTGATCTTTCTGTCGGTCTTTATCACGTGAGTATTTGACTATGCGTCTAGCGTGTAGTCTTTCTCAAAGTGGGCGATAACGCCCCCTTGTGGGCGCTGGAGGCCTATAGGGGGGCAATAAAGGGCACAGAGAAGATTGGGGGGCGTTGAAGCGGTTTAGGGGGACGATGACTAATTTAAAAATGTGTTTTTGCTTTTAACACAAAGTTTACCGCTGCTTAACGAGTGTTTCCTCGTGTAACGCCATCTAGGGGACTAGACAGTAATTATTTCTTGTCTGATAGTTGTCAAACTGTACAATAGATGGCGGTAACCTTCAATGCGAAGTGAGTCATCCAGCCAGTAATGTCATTCGGCGATATTACGAAAACAAGTGAATTTAGTTAGGTCTCTGGTCTCACTTCCTAATTAGTTCGTAGGGTACCCCGGTGGCGATCTTGAAGGATGCTGTTTTGGTGGTAGATAATGATAATTTTCACCATACATTTAGTGGAACACTTTTTTTTTCGAGCACACTTCGTGCTTGTCTGTCCTTTATATTTTTCTACGGTTCCCGACCTCCGCGCGTGCGTATAAGGTCGGTGTCATGAATGATTAAATGTAAGCAATAATAATAATAATCATACCTGAACCCACATACAGTAGCATGTGAATACCGAACAAGAAGTAATAACTACTGTGCTCCATAAACCAGCGGCAGATATTATCCGAAAAATTCTTTTGAGCAATAGTTCCGTGCAAANGTGAGTTTCGCAATTTCCCTAATTTGTCAGCAGTATCCTTCAACAACGACAACTTGCTTGTTTACTGCCAACATTTGGAGAACCTCCACAGTGATTTCGCAGAATGATTCCAGGATGATCCTTTTTCAAATGTCAACACAGCAGGATCACACCAGCTAGAAGAACTGATAACGAACGAGGAAATAAAAATGAAATTCAAAAATGGATACAAGAATTTTGGCTACAAAAGCCAATTCCGCAATTGTACCCTGGATAGTGGCCCATCGTTTAACAATTTTTGATAGCATTCCCATCATTGTATTTGTGTGAACGTGGATTTAGTGTTGTGGCAACGTTGCCAACTAAAAAGAGAAATCGGTTGCAGATTGCTGAACGCGGTGACTTACGGCTGTTTTTGAGTCAATTCGAGCCTGATATTAACACTTGTTAAAAATCCATCAAATTAATCCTTCACATTAGATTAGTTTTAAAATTCAATTTGAAATGTTTGTTTTAATAACATAAATAAAAGTTTTACAAATATTACAAAATGGTGTTTTACATTACATTACATTTTCATATGACACATAATTTAATTATTAACATAATGACTGCGATTGTGATTTTTAAGATGTAGTAAAGTAAAAATAATTGGGGGCGCTAGAAAATAATTGATTCTCGAAATGGGCAGTAGACAAAATAAGTTTGAGAACCTCTGGTCAGATAATTTTTATAAACGTTCACATGGCTTACAGCGGCCGTTAAATTTCATGAGGCACAGGGCGGGCGTTTAAATTTCTTAATTGAAAATGAATCTGTCTATTCTCGAAGCTATAAATACTAGAATACATAGCTTTTGCTAGGTATTACAAAGGTGTACCCTTGAATTTAAAAAAATCATACTAGGTCTGTTGAAAAAATAATGCGAATGTTTAAAGTTAATGGGATTTTGTTGGCAGGGCCATCAAGGACTTGTTGAAGAACGAGCGCGAGAGCGAAAAGGACATCTCTGTCGGCTTCGACGGCAGCACCAAAATCTACATAGAGTTCAAGAACTTCGAACGTCGCCAGGAGCACGTTACGTTCTCGGTGGGCCAGCGCACTATGGTCACTGGTACCGTGCCGGGGCGCATCCCGAATGAGGTGTACGAAGCGATACGCAAGCGCCAGCTCAAGTATCAGTTCACCCTGAACCTGCTCCCTCTGAAGGAGGCGTGGAGTTGGGCGGAGCGCAACGGCATCAAGAAGAAGTCTGTGCTGGAGGTCATCGAGAACAGGTAGGCGGTAGACTTTTGTCGATTTTGGAACTCTAATATACATAGAATCTATATCTAGAAAGGTTTGTTGGTAACAGGATCAAATTATCTTGAAGTGACAGTTGTTTTCTTGTCAATGTCCTTTTGTTCGCTATGACTTATTCGATAAATAACCTATAGAGTGGCGTCTTCGACGGCCAGGGAGCGCAACTGCTTCACCGAGGACGAGTACTCGCCGATTCCGTCCCTCGACACCGAATGGATCACCATCAAGATCACGGAGCATATCGATGCCGGCCATTTCTGGGTGAACTTGCTCGAGAGCGAGATCTACCTCGCCAGGATCGAGGAGATCCTCAACAAGACTGTGCTGCAGGAAGTCGCTACGAGCGGGGACCGCGTCAAGGTCGGCAACCTGTACGCGACGAGGTACTCGGAAGATAACATGTTCTACCGCTGCCAGGTGATCTCTCTGTCTCAGGACATGGCACAGGTGCTCTTCATCGACTACGGCAACATCCAGCAGGTGCCGCTGAAGGCGCTGTACTCCCTGCCGAACATTCCCGGGAGGAAGGAGTGCGACATGGCGCCCCTAGGAGTAGAGTGCTTGCTGCACGGTGTGCAACCATCGAGGAAGGTAAGAGAGAGTGAGTGAAAGATTATGGAAAAGTTTCTGGTACAATAAGAGTACAGTTTTAGAGAACTTTGATATGGTTCAATTCCTCTCATTGCATTAGAAACTATCTCACCGGAATCTCAGTCAAACTTTCTTGATACATATATCACAGAGTCCCAGAGTCTCTCATCGCACAAGCCCCTTTTCTATATTCTTATCCCAAACTCTTTCATCGCATCAGATGGTCCTTCCAAACTCTCTAATCGCATCAGAAACTCTCTTATCATATTATAATATCTAAGCCTTACCAAAACCCCTTTTTCACATCTGAGGCTCTTCCAAATTCTCTCATTGCAACAGAAATTCTCTAATACTCTCTCATCACAAAAGAAGCTTTCGTAATCTCTCTTATCACATCACTAACTAACTAACCAACATATCGAGTCTCAGAAAGTTTAATAGAACTGATGCAATAATATAGGTTTGGAGAGCTCATTCGATAGAGAGTTTGGGGAGAACATCGAAGTATTAAGAGAGTTTTGGAGAGCCTCTGATGCGATAAGGGAGTTTTGAAGAGCCTCTGATGCGATGAGAGTTTTAGAGAGCCTCTGATGTGATAAGTGAGTTTTAGAGAGCATCTGATGCGATAAGAGCGTTTTAGAGAGCCTCTGATGTGATGAGAGAGTTTCGTAGAGCCCCTGATGTGATAAGAGAGTTTTGGAGAGACTCTGATGTGATGAGATACATCTGGGGAGCCTCTGATGTGGTAAGAGAGTTTTGGAGAGCCTCTAATGCTCAAAGATAGTTTTGGAGAGCCTCTGATGAGAGTTTTGGAAAGCCTCTGATGCAATAAGATGGTTTTGGAGAGCCCCTGATGTGATAAAATAGTTTTGGAGAGCCTCTGATGTGGTAAGAAAGTTTTAGAGAGTCTCTGATGTGATGAGTTACATTTGGGGAGCCTCTGATGTGATAAGAGAGTTTTGGAGAACCTCTAATGCTTAAAGATAATTTTGGAGAGCCTTTGATGCAATAAGAGAGTTTTGGAGAGCCTCTAATGCTCAAAGATAGTTTTGGAGAGCCTCTTATGAGAGTTTTGGAGAGCCTCTGATGCAATAAGATAGTTTTGGAGAGCCTCTGATCTAATGAGGTACATTTGGGGAGCCTCTGATGTGATAAGAGAGTTTTGGAGAGCCTCTGGTGCTATAAGAGAGTTTTGGAGAGCCTCTGATGTGATGAGTTACATTTGGGGAGCCTCTGATGCGATAAGAAAGTTTTGGAGAGCTTCTGATGCTATAAGATAGTTTTGGAGAGCCTCTGATCTAATGAGGTACATTTGGGGCCTCTAATGCTTAAAGATAGTTTTGGAGAGCCTCTGATGAGAGTTCTGGAGAGCCTCTGATGCAATAAGATAGTTTTGGAGAGCCTCTGATGTGATGAGATGCATTTGGGGAGCCTCTGATGTGATAAGAGAGTTTTGGAGAGCCTCTGATGGTTAAAGATAGTTTAAGTGACTATTGGGCGTGATGACAATTCCATTGTGTTTCTAATGTAAGTTAAGAGTTTGAGATATTCTATAATACAATAGTTATTTTGGGTGAGGTTTAGACAGTTTTGAAGGGCATAAGAAGAGAAGTCTCAGAAGCGATGAAATATTTTAAGGAAAGGGAAGCTCTGATGCGATAAGAAAGAATGGAAAAATCTCTGTTAGGATAAGAGCTTGGGAGAGTCTCTTGAATGAAACAAGTAATTCCAAGAGCCTCAGATGCGAAAAAATAGTTTCGTTGAGGCTCAGATATAATAATGCAGTTTGAAAAAACTAATATGAGAGTTTGGAAGGGTTTCTGGTGTGATAAGAGAGTTTGAGAAAGCTTCGTATTCACTAATAGAGTCTGGGTTAGAAATTTGGAAAAGTGTCTTTGGGAGAATATGTGCAATAGTGAGAAAGTTCATGTGGAAAGCTGATACCGTATGTGAAACCGATATCTTCAATTTCCCACCCTTTTGCAGGTCAATCCGAAAGGAGTCTGGTCCGAGAAAATAAACAACCACTGGAAGAACCAAACGATGAATGTGCTCCTCTACGCCAGAGTCCACTCAGTTGTTGACAATGTCCTCAACGTGGAAGTGTTTAAGAACCAGCCACAAACCCGCCAAAGTAAAGTAGTAAAGTCGATAAACCAGCAGATGCTCGAGCTAGGCCACGCCGATCCTTCTATCGAAAGCTTCCTCTCTCGAACGGACCGCGAGAAAAGAATGGCTGTACTCAAGTCTGAAAACCCCAATGTCGAAGCGGCTCGCCTGAGCGTTGACAGGGTATGTATATACAATTTCTTGAATGCTTTATATATATGTGGATATTTCATAGTTATACTTACTAACCTCTGACGTTTACTACTGCTACTACTACTACTACTATTATGCTTTCTCTCTCCTACACAGATCGTCGGCTACCGCGACTTCGACGGGCCCCGCGCCAGAGGCGCCAACTGCAAGACCATCGTACTGAAGGGTCCGTTCAGCCCACTCGAGATGAGCCTCTACGGATGCGTGGAGAGCGCCAAGGACAAGCACGTTATCGTCGAAGGGTCTTCCGTGAATTCGGTGCTGCTCGACAGCGAGCCTCAAGACGACCACACAAGGCTGCTTGTTGCGGCGTACGTCAGCCAGAGC
This sequence comes from Leptinotarsa haldemani, assembly GCA_015342125.1. NCBI lineage: Eukaryota > Metazoa > Arthropoda > Insecta > Coleoptera > Chrysomelidae > Leptinotarsa > Leptinotarsa haldemani. Next base: position 3,459 of record WOGM01000133.1, on the reverse strand, counting down.
GGGGAGAGCTCGAAAATCAATCTGAGGCAGACGACGCTCATGCCGAACGTTCCGGGGTTACCGACGCTACTGGCGCTTCTCTTCTGTCCGACGATGAAAGTTAAGGTGAGAGATTTCAGTCTGTCTCGTGATAATCATGATAATACTTTCGTCCCAAAATTGTATACTGTGTCCTATAATTAGGTCTAGTACCTGTTTGGGCAATAGAGTATTTTTTTTTTACTTTATTTCCTTTGTGACTTGCAGAGACACGAAATTCTAAAATACTAACGCTACCTTGTCTCTACATCTTGAACTTGATATTGTTTATAAAGGACAATGAAAATACGTTTCTGAAAAATGACCAAATACATGCACATGATACAAGGAATAAGGAAAATATTCATCTGCCCTTTTCCAGGCTTCTCATTGGTCANCAAATACATGCACACGATACAAGGAATAAGGAAAATATTCATCTGCCCTTTTCCAGGCTTCTCATTGGTCAAAATTCCCCAAAATATGTTGGTGTGAAATGTTTCAATAAGATGAAAACTCTAATAGATATGAGCGGTAGCAAGTCAGCAGTTAGAACTAGAATACCAACATATCTCAGCGAAAAAGCTTTCTATAGCGTAGAAGTTTTTAAAGAACCTGTCAACCTTGAAGTGAATGATTGAAAAATAAATTTAGATCCTGGTAGCACATGACTTTTGTTATCCTTCAGGCCTACCTAATCATATGTTGAGCGTTCGAGGAAGTTACACTCTTACCAGCTAGTCTGAAAAATCATTACCAATAAGGTAATCGGCTTCGTTGAGAAGCTGGAATGAGTTTTCCGATTTTGAGTAGGTGTGAGTCATAATACATTCAGGCGAGTTGCAGTGAAAGGTCCAATAGATCCATACACTTTGGACCAACACCTCTACTTCGTTTTTCATGAACTACACCTTACGATTTGGTCTTCACAAACTTCATTTTCAAAAAATATATCATGACATATATCTCTATCACAATAACTTTTTGTACTGAATGACATATTGATAATAATAATAATAATGTTTATTCAACAACAAGAAAATAACAAAAAGCAATTAAACATTATATAAATACAATGAAATAAATATAGATACTAACAGAAGCAAGTGATTGTCTGTACGTGAGAGAAAATCTACTTCGCAATTTCAATTGTGGACGTGAGTTGTTATTTAATTTGGGGCCTCTGTCAAATGTTTTTGTCATATTTTGGGATCTTTATCATTTCGCTTTTACCACGAGTGGTGTGATTATGTTCTATAGGTTTGAGCTCAATTAATGATCGGTGAATACTCGGAATTATTCTTTGGCAGTATGATGACTGTCTTTTGTCGAGTATTTTGCTCAGTGAAAACATTTCATTACAGAAAAAGTTGTTTTTTTTATTTTGGATGATTCTCAAAGCCTTTCTTTGTAAAACTTTTTCTAGGTGATAGTCAAGAATACCTCCCCAGCTCAGGTTACCATGAAGTGTGGCTGAATCAATGCAAAATAGACTGTTTTTAAGTGTCTAATATCCAGAAAGTTCGCTAAATACCTGAGGCTACCAATCAGTTCTCAAATTTTTTTTGTCATATAGAATTAGCATGAAGGTCCCACCGTAAATACATGTCCATAATAGTGCCAAGATACTTAACGGACTGGGTTTCGGCTATTAGAGTATTTTCATCAATTTTAGATTCTATAGATGAGGAAACTATGTTTATATGAAAGGTATGTCATATAGTAAGTTAGGTTAGGTGTCATTTTTGTGGTTAGATGCCACTTAATTATTTCTTACTCACTGATTTCAAGTCTTATTTAGTTCTTCTCTAAAAATGCCCCGGAAGTGAAAATCTGATCTATTCAAAAATTCATCACGGGCCCGTTCAGCAAAAGTTGTACAGACACTTATTTAATGGCATAAATGCGAACGAAGCCGCGGTAAAAGCTAGTTTTTATATAAAAATGGTTCTTTTTTATTACCTCACTGGCTGACTATCGCATTCATTATTTTTATGAGTCAGCAACAACCAAATTCTGTACAGGTGATGATATATTTTCAAACAAACTGCCTTCCAAGGGGAGAAAATTCATTGTCGCAGGTACACAAAAGGACAACACGGCTCAGATGGAAGTGAAATTTATAAGGACAAAATTTATTAGGAATATTATTTTGAAAGATGTCTTGCTCCGTATAATATCCCCCGTATTAAACCTCTTTTCTGTATTCGGATCCACTCTCCTGGGTTTAATAAGACATTTCGTGACATTCACCGCTCGGTTCATTTTCATATTTGAGAGTTATGTTAACGGTATTGAGAACGAGGGCGACGGCCTACAGAGAAGTTTTTACATTAGGTTTTTTTTCATGCAAATGTTGTTTTGAACGGAGGCTAAGAGCTTTATTTCGCAAATTATTCCGAGATAACGTTGAATACAATTGAACTTCAGGCGAAGGGCGGGTTGAGAGTTTGTCGATATATGGGGCGCATTTGCTTCAGAAATTGAATGGAGTTTGCAAATGGAGGCGGAAATACTCACTTTTATTTATTGAAGTACCAGTTGATTGTGAGATTTTCACTGGACAGTTTACTGAATCCAACACACAATAAAGTCTTGGATAGATAGAGGTTTTTTTTACTTTATTGTCGAAAGTGATCATCTCGTAGATAAAGCTGTTATAATAGTTATAAAAACCAACAGAAAAGTATAGGTTGTAAACAACACATGATAAGTTTTTTTTAATATATCGTCAGCTGAGAATTATATTGTTCTATGCGCCATTTTGGTCGAAAATGAGTTAGATATACCAACATATTCATAAAAATTTGCTTGTTCTATATCCGTAAAGAAATCTCCATACAGTTGTTCCATAGCCAATATTTCAGTAAATGAGTAATCTATATTCACAGCGGGAATTTTATTTCGTTCTCTTATATCAGTCCATATCCACTCTGAACTTGCATTGTTCCACATTCAGCAGAACTAACGTAACAACTACTTGCAACTACACTTGCTGTTTCATTAATATTATACAGTTTTTAAAATGATAGATGCAAAGATGCAGGTACATCAGAAAAGGGAAATTAAGATGAAAAGCTGCATTTCCAATAATTGCAATTTCAGTTGAACAAAAAANCACAAAAAAGATCACTTCTGTCGAACGGCGGATAATACATGACCAGTTTTGGAAATTGTCTAATGATGAAAAATTCCACTTTTATTCTAAACATGTAAAATGCATGCCAGCCAAGCGAAAGCGAACAAACAAAGAAATAAGTAAAAAAAACTTTCAGCTACAAGTACTATTTTGAAATTCATTCTCTGTGACTTGAAGTTTGCCAGTCTTATTTCCTTAATACCCTGGATATCAGCAAACAAAGAATATACTACTTTTTCAACAAAGTTCAGGATGATAATACTAACATTCCCAGAAAATCTACAAGAGGTATGCATACCAAA